>VWZX01006300.1:425682-536441 GCA_013399015.1 Galbula dea
GGGGGAGGGGGGGGAAAATCAATCCTCTTGCTAATTATTTTTCCATGTTGGTGCTGCCACTTTTGCTAAAAAAAAAAAATCTATTTTCTAGCTTGGTGGAAGAAACCAGAAAGTCTTCCTCAGGAAGTGCCACCATCTAAAAGATTTGATACCTTCCCAAGAACTTACTGTAAAAATCAAAGTTGGTTTTCTGTCAGTGTCTGCTCTCACCAAGATTAATTTTGGATATTCTCCATACTGAGCAATGCTCCTCAAGTCTGGTGATGAAGCTACAATATAACTAAAATATTCTTCTCAGAGTAAGATTCTTGATGAGCATCCATGTGTGTTCCATGCTACAGTTCCAGTGTTCACCATAACATATCCAACTTAAAAGTTCCCTCTAGACATAATCACTTTCTTACAATTTACTGGAAGTTATAAGGATTAGAATTAAGGGCAGGGAGCTGTCAGACTGCTTCTCAAACCTGGATAAAAGGGAGGTAATGGAAAGAGATGAACTAGTAGTTTGATATATATATGATGGCATAAGGGTAAGATTTTTCAATTGAGCACATATATAAAAGTGCCACAGAACCATAGTCTCCACGTCTTCTTTTTCATTAAGAGACTATACTTGAATTTCAATATCTAAGACATTATGGTCAGTATATTCTCCAACACTAACTTACATTAGGAAGTTAAGGAAAGGGACAGAAAATTATCCAAAAAATCAGCATTTAATTAAATGTGGTATTGTACAGCTGGAGCACTTCAGTTTCCACACTGTGATATCTTAAGTCAGCTATCACCAAAAGATCAGCTTTTTCAACCAAAGTTTTCTATTTTCTTGCAAATCCAATTTAAACCACAATTAATTTATTTTAAAAATTATTTAATTCTATTTTTTTAATTCTAATTTTTAACCATTCTCAACATTAAGTTTAAATTGAGACAAATTCAAGTATATTAGTAATTCCATTACAAAGTTAAATGTGTAGGTAAATCACGTTAGTCTTGGAAATGAAAAGCATTTTTTTCAGGGAAAAAAAGTCTGGTTTAAACCTAATTTCTCTTCTTATTTTCTTACATAAGCCTTTCTGTTATTTTTTATTTCTTCAAAATTCAAGAACATTTTTAATTAAGTCACAAGCACAATGTTTATTGACATGGTAGAGTGGTAATGCTGTCCTAATTTGGGTCATTCTATGTAATCAGTAACTTTCACTGTAAATATCTGAATACCAAAATATTTTTCACCTCAATGATGCCAGGAGTTGAGAAACAAAGGTTAGAGTGTCTAAGTGCTCAGTATTTTACTAAAAACCAGTACATTGAAAATACTCTAAAGTAGTGTAAGGAGATTTATCCAATAAAACACAATAAAACAAGTTTAAGGATATAAGCTCCTCATGGTTACGGAACTACAAACAACTTCATTTTAATAACCAAGATATGGAGGGACAGTCTTGACATCTGGAGTGCTGGAATACAACCAGCTCTGTAGGAAAGACAAGGTGGGGGAGTGTCCTCTCTATGCAGGAGCAGGTCAGAGGTATGGAGGAGCTCTTCTACTGGACAGAGAAAAGGCTCTTTCAGAGCTTCTGAATTAACGTCCAGGTTTGTTACAGACAACCCATCACACTTGAAGAAACAGTATTCTTAAAGCAACTCTCATCAGGCTCTGTATCATACACCCTTGTTCTTACAGGGCACCTTATCACCACTACGTCAACATCTGCTGGAAAAACAAGATGGGATGCAAGCTGTCAAGTGACACAGAGTTGCACACAGCTAGGTCTGCTATTCACTGGAAAGGAAGAATTGGTCAAGGATGTGGAGAAAAAAAATAAATAAAAAATATCAATGTCAGCCTTAGCTGTAGCAATGAAGTAGTAGTGGAGTTCAAGATCCTAGGGGAGGTGAGAAAAGCAAGTAGCAGAGTATATACAGACCGAATTTAGGTGAGTAGATTTCAGCTTATTCAGTGAACTGGTACATGGAATCTCATGTGAGAAAGTTCTATAGGCAAAAATACCTTAACAGATGGGCAGAATGGGCTGACAGATACCATAAGAAATTCAACAGGACATGCAAAGTCTGGGACATGGATAACTCCTTGCAATGATACAGGCTGGGGAGCAGCTCTAAGTAAAAGAACCTGGGAGTCTTAGTGCATGTTCAGCAAGCTAACTGTGAGCCAGGAGTGTGCCTTGGCAGCAAAGAAGGCCAACAGTATCCTTGGCTGCATCAACAGTAGCGTAGCCAGTAGCCTGAGGAATGTGATTATCCTCTCTCTAATCAGCATTCATTGGACAAAATTTAGAATACTGCATCCAGTTTTGGGCCCCCTAGTCCAGGAAAGACATTGATAAACTGGAGCAAGTTCAGCAGAGGTCTGCCAAGGTGGTCAGGGAGGCATGCCCTCTGAGAGGCAGCTAAGGGAACAGCTTGTTCAGTCTGGAGAACAAAAAGCTTCAGGGGGAATCTACTAACAGCTTTCCAATATCTACAAGGAGGTAATCAAGAAGATTGAGCCTGGCTCCTCATGTAGGCAGTTAATGGAAGGAAAAGAGACAACAGGCATTAATTGAAACAAAAGAGGTCCCAAACTTAATATAAAGAAACAAACAAAACTTTATACCATTAGGGCACTCAAGCAGTGGAACAGGTTGCCAAGAGGGAGGTTCAATCTCTAAGGATGAAATCTCCAAGGATGGAGACTGCACAAAGCTTGACTAGATAAAGCTCTAATTAACTTAGGCTGACTCCATAACTGACCTTACTTTGAGCAGGATGTTGGACCAAAAATTTCCTGATCTTCCTTCCAACATGTATTATTCTATGATCCTAAGTTTAAGGAGTCCTATAGACAATGTTTTGCACACGCTTGCACAAGCTTTCCAGCAACCTTAGAACACAAAATTCCAGGACTGCATGAACACTGTCCAATTAACTCAAAATATTCATCACAAGACCAAAGTCTCATATGTTTCCTCTCCCAAAATACTACTGCATCTCCACGTGCAATCACAGCTTCACAAAGGCAACACATAAGAAATAGCCTTTTCCCCATCAAGGGCAATGCACTAATCCACATGCATGCTCAAGTCAAGTTGTATAACTTCTATAACTGACTGCAGAAGACTAATCATGAACCTGAAATGAAGACTCATTCCAAAGCATCACCCTCCCTCTGCTCACATGTGTTGAAGGAAACAATACACCTAACTTTACATTCAAACAGCTACTAATGTGAGCTGTGCAATACTGTCACCTAGTGGTCAGAGCTCACAGAAAAGTCAGGGCCCAATTCAAGAAGAAATTGTACTACCCATCTATCAACTTTGCTACTCTACAAAATCAGTGGGGACTTCAAAAGTGTATATAGATGTATATACACACACATCCAAATGAATCGATAAGTGTGGTAATCAATACGTCAAAAGCCTTTCTATCATTCAGTTTTAAGTCTCACGTATCTCATGAACTTGAAAAAAGTCACACCAGAAATAGAATAACTAAGTTCTTTCCAGACACAAGAAGCATTATTGTCTGGCCTAAAAGAAAAAGATTTCCAGAATAATGGATTAGCACTGTACTGTTACATTTTTACCAACAGCAAAAAGTTTCCAGATCCTGAGGTGTATAATAATCATCCACTTCACTCACAAATACAACATTGATGTTTCTCATCAAGACACAGACAGAAAAAGTCAAACTAACAAACTCCCTATTTACTGAATAAGCATTGTCTCAGTCTCATATGTAAAAAACCTGTAAGTAGTTGCAGGGTTAGAAGTTTTACAAGCCTCCTCAAAATTTACAGAATGTTCGTGTTATTGATCCTTGAAAGATCAGCGAGTTCGTCTAATCTTAGACACCTGAAGAATAAGAGGCAAATTTGAATTCTTTCAAAACACCAGAGAGCTGTAAGAATGTTTGTTCTGCTTAGTGAATACACCTCAAAACTACTGAAGTTGATTATATCTTTCCATTTCTCCTGCTATTATGTCTGCTTACACTGTGCCATATTTTAATCCAATCACCACAGTTTCACTAAATTTCCACTCTGACAGCCTTCCTTTCCTTCATCTCATCTACTGTTCACTTTTAGCCGAATGACTTGGGGATGAGAAACACATTTTTGTTATTCTTCAAAGGTGAGCAGATACTTGGCTACATCATAGCTCCTACTATGTTCAAAACATTCTTAAGCACATCCTATCCCTGTCCAACAACTTCAGTTCGGTTTCTAGGCTTCCAAATCAAAGGAACTTGACTCAGGCCAACAAAGAAAGCCTCTTTTCAACATGTGTTCCACAGTGATCTGGCATTTATTTGGCTACTTTGTATTTTATGTGAGTTCAAGTTTCCTAAGATCTCCACTCTAACAAGATGAAATTGAAACAGACTTCTAATCATTAAGTAAACAACCAAAAATACTGCATTTTTCTCGTGGTATAGCAAATTCTGAGACCTGTTTTTTTGCAGCTTGGCTAACCTCTACACCAGATTAACAGCAATAACCCAGATAGGTTGTCCAGTTTGCTCTTAGATTTCTCATCTGGTTTCTAAAGACTAGGCAATTGAAACTTTTGCTGCGTGGTTGCTTCTCTTCCTCTGCTATTTTATATTGCAAAAGTAACAGAACTAAGGAAATTTCTTATGTAAAGGTGCATCTTCTGGAATTCATAACTGTCACGTCACAAGCAGGGCATACAAATAGTCCTTGCTTATATGGTTTACCAAACACTTAAGAAGAATACTTTTTTGTTCCTCAATGTTTTGGCCCTTAGTTTTTAAGCTGTATACTAGTCCTCTAACATTTGAGAACTTCAGCATACTAATGAAGATTCTTTCAAAGAAGAAATCAGCCAACTGATTGGTATATTTCTATAAGCACTGAGCTACTATATAGATACATACATACACACAATAGCAGTATTTTACATTGTAAGGTTATGAAGCCTGTATAGAATATAAGGGATACTAGAAACATCACAGTACATCTAACTTCTGTTCTTGCTCAGTGACACAACCAATGACACTGAGTCCATGCATCTAATAAACACACCAGTATCTGACACTGAGAATCAAATCCTAGAATAAATGGAAGAGCAGGTACAGAAGAGAAAGCAACAGAACAAATAGCTGAATGTTGAAAAGAATTTCCAAGCTCCAGAGAATTTTCCCGATTAGATTGCCAGTCCACTCATTTTTCTCACACGCCATAAACAGAAGGGTAATTAACAAGACGTAGAATTTTGTTACATTTGGTGAACAGCACATACCTGAAAGTCATCTTTCCACCCTGTAAAAGTAAGTTCATGCTCATAAATCTTTTTCCATTTCTCATTTTTACCCAGATACAGTGTCAGATGTGATTTAAATAAATAAGCATACATTAGATGTCAAGTCAAAAGTTTACTTTTATCACAAGCACAGACAGCACGACACTGGCATCCAGGATGTTGAAATGAAAGAAGCAGCAGAATTAAAAAGTAAAACAAAACATGCAAAACAACTTCAGAAATAGTTCCTGCTTCCAGCTTCAATGCAATCTGAACTGTAATTTAAATAATACTTCTGGTTTGCTTGAAACACTATTCTCAACTCTAGGGACTAGACTCAATGCAAACTAAAAAAAGATTCTTTACTATTAAGAACAGAACTACTGCAGCTGATTTGCTAAAGTTGGTATTTAAAAATTATTGATTACAAATGAGAAAAATAGCTTAAGAAAATTGGTCCTCTCTGCACTAATGCCAGCACTTACCAATTTTAATTCCTGTCTGACACTTGCTCTTCTCTATAATTAATCTCACATTTATAAGCCTGCTCAGAAGACTAACTTCAGGTCTTCAAAACATTCAAAATCATCGACTTCACCAGAGCCTTCCTAAGAAATAATTCTTAAGCTTTGCTTATGCAATTAAAAAGAAAAGGGGGAGGTGAATAACCAGTCGCCATTTGTTTCAGCAATAAAGACCTTTATATAAGACTATATAAAATAAAGTTACAAAAAGGAAGTAATTAATGAGCAAGAAGTAAAGCACATAGCAGTTTACATACTTACCACAAACAAGATCAAAATATTTGAAATTTCACTTACAACTAGGTAACTAACCAAATAGCCATACATGCATTGATTTGACAAAAATTCAATACAAAGAATAAACTCAAATCTATAAGCTTACCACAATTGTTTTTTCAAATATTTATATTTTCTAATAAGGTTTAAGTTGTAAATATTTACTCTTAGTTATTAAATAAAGAAATTATATTTTCCTTCATTCCCCATCCTCAAGACATGAACAACTTAAAAAGCGGTGCTCAATAAAACAAAAATATACAAAGTCTATTACCTTGGATTTGAGACTTCACCAACAATTTCTTGCAGCTTATCAATGAAATTAACAAAGTTTGAAAGCCCCTTTACATGAACTCTTAAAGGATCAAATAATGAAGATGCACAGCCTCTTCCTCCAAGTTCAACAGTTCGGATAAAAGACATTGCCATCTATTAGGAGAAATATTCAAAACCATGAAACATAAAAGTTAAATTCAGTTTTCCCCAGCCAAGTCTGTTTTGTGATTACAGTAATTGATGAATAATGTCTCCCTGTCCTTGTCTCAGCCCAAGATTTTCGTTATAGTTTCTCTCCTGTCCAGTTGAGGAGGGGAGTGATAGAGCAGCTCTGGTGGGTACCTGGCATCCAGCCAGAGTCAACCCACTATAATTGCTTTTAAAGGTATTTAGTAAGCAGCAACATCTAGTCAAAACACCTTTTCTTCCTTTGTCTTTTTTCTTTGATATGCATATTCTTGACATAACTTCACACTATTTATCAAGATTTCAGAATTCTAAAAGCAATAATAAAAATCATGTCCCATGTTCATGTTTAAGATAGTAAACTTCATTATTTCAGTCACTGTTTGGGATAAACAGTCTCAATGCCTGTTTTTATGATATCACATTTTAGACCTCTAGAGGTACACATGCACACAACCATGTTTCTGTACCTCTTTAGATAACAAAGCAAGCACCTATTTCTTCATAGAATCTCTGTGTCCTTTTAACCTAGAAACCATGGTTATGGTGGTATTTGACCTGGCTCACAAATGTCAGCCTTCCATACGAGATTAAAGCAATGTTTTGTGCTTATAGATCTATTTCATTGCTTCCAACCTACATGAAGTTGCACTTGACAGACATACCAGGAAAATTGACATATTTCTCTTCTGTGAAGCATGTTTTAGGCTAGTGAAGGCTTCTCTACCAAGTCCTCTGTCAGGAACATTCAGAATATGGGCAAATGCCAGATCATTCTTCAAATTCACCAACAGGCTTAAATATGAGCAAACACACTTCTTTGCCAGAATCGTCATCTGTATAAGAAAGCATCACACAAGTCAAACATCCAGCTGGTAAATTGTGTTGGTTTTTTGGTCTAGTGTTTTTTTGTTTTGTTTTAAATGTAATTAGATATGTAATGATGACTTTTGGAAAAGTAAGAACCTCACCTTGCAAAATTTCAAAATGCTACTTTATGTCTGGGCATTCTGAAAGTATTGAAAGAAGCAAGCATGATTAGTATGTCAAAATTATATACACAGTACTTGAGTAATTACAGAATATTTGAAGGCTGGATCTCTAGCTACTACAAATTGGCTATTGATTTCTACTTAGAAAACTCTTCACAGATACTCCTTTTCTATCCCAAGGCAAAATGCTAGCACTATTGAACTACATAAGGATTTGTCATTAACTTCATATAGGCTAAGATTTGAAACAACTCATCAGCTCTGCATCAGTTTCAGTAAGTTCTCCCTTGACTCTGAGGGGTTTTCAATCACTGAAATTTCACTGATTAAATTTGGACATAAATTGAGACTCAGATCCACCCACATAACCAAAACATCATAATTGCTTATACTGCAGTACTGTTCTGGACCCTGTAAAAACACCAGTTCCTGAATTGAAGAATTTACAGTTTTGTTGCAAGTAAAGGCAAGACTTAAAAAAAGGCCATTAACAAAATGAAAAATTTAGAATCACAGAATTTTAAGAGTTGGAAGGGACCTTAAAGATTGTCTGTTCCAAGCCCCCTGCCTGGCAGGGACACCTCCCACTACATCAGGTTGCCCAGAGCCCCATCTAGCCTGACCATAAAAACTCCAGGGATGGGGCTTCTACCACCTCTCTGGGAAACCTGTTGCAGCATCTCACTACCCTCAAGGTGAAGAACTTCTTCCTTATATCTAATCTAAATCTACCCTCCTCTAGTTTGCATAAATTCCCCCTAGTCCTATCATTGCCTGACATCCTAAAAAGTCCCTCACCAGCTTTCTTAGAAAATATTTAGATGACATTTTTTTCTTCAGAAATATTTTGAGTTGCACCCAAATATCAAACTGAAATTTCTATTTAACACGAAAAAAGCAAGTTTGGAAATGACCAAAGCTCCAGCATTTCAAGCAGTTATACAGTACTCTGAGATTGTTTTAGGAATTGAAAGCATAAAAATAAAGAATCCAGTATTCCCAAAAAGTCTTCAAGTCCTCTACTGGGACAGACAAACCTTCTTTGCTTTGCTACATCTATCACCACAATGGCTATCCTGATTTCTTCTGCTTTAAGGGAGGTACAAGCTACTAAAATGAAATTGAAGAAGTTTACTTCATCTACCACTTCATAGTGCAGCACTGCACAAAACATTTAATTCTTAGTCAGGACAATGTTTCAGTGATGGTGTATTTGTAGAAAAATTAATCTTCCTTGAAATATCAGGGAATAAAGTCTACACCAAGTGCCTGCCATAAAAGGACTGCCTTCAGAATATAAATTTCTAGACTTATTCCTACACAGCACACCTACAATATACTCAAGTGATAGTTTGAATATACATGCTTTTTTTAAAACCAGTAACATTTTAACACCAATAGTTGGAAAAGGAAATTGTTATAGTCCATCTTTTTAATGTATACAGAAAGCTACAAAGTTACCTTCACATTCTCCTGGCCCTGTCTGTTAACTGGCGTACAAGTCGTAGAGAAACCAGAACCATGATTTTCTTGTACATTTATTATCCCAGAAATAAATTCCAACATTTGAACCTTTAATAAAAAGATTAGAATGAAGTTAAATATCAAGATGACTAGAAAGCAAAAGTAGTTTTAAAACCTGATGAAACTATGTCTCCAGTAGTTCAGTGGTATTTTGGGGTTAACACGCAACTTACAAAACTGCCTTTGGTGTTAGTCTCTAAAAGTACAACTGTTTTAGAGGAGAAATGATGTGTAAGATTCAAAACTAATTTAGAACAGATATCTCAAACAGTTTTTGTAATATACTTGCACTAAAAGATGCTGCTTGTGTTTTGGAGAACATTTAACATGTTATACCATATTTAGGTACAACCCATGCTCGAAGCAGGACCAGTCTGTCCAGGTTGCTCAGTGACATGCTGAGCAAAGTTTTTAATATCTGTCTTAAAAGATGAGATTCCACATCCTCTCTGGGAAACCTGTTCCAATATTTGGCCACTCTTTCATGGACAAAGCTTTTTTTTCTCAATAGGGCCGGAACGTAAACAGTTTTAATCATGCTATAACTAGTAATTAATGACATGTTCACAATATGCCTCTGTTGAAACAATGTTTAGTTACTGATGTAGCTTCCCTCATATTAGAGTGACCATCTAATTAAACATGTGATGACAGAGTAATTTGTTTAAGTCTGCAATGCTGAGAGTGGGCAGTAAAAGCAGACAATTCCTCTCGTTTTCATTACAAGCTAGAAGTATATGTATCTAAAATCAACAGTCAGGTTTTTTTCAGTATTCTTTATCTTTTGACCATTCCATGCTCTAGAGAGCTAAGAATCCAATAAAATCACATGGAATGATTGTGTTTCAAACTTAATTGCTATTTTCATTAATTACTTTCATTATTCATAGACTTACATAGCCTAACAGTGGAATAGAATATACACAAGAACTTCTGGAGCCTGGAACATGGCCTCATATGCAGTGTCATAAGAACACCTGAGCTGCAATAAGCTGCAGCAGAGCTGCTGACTGAGTGGCTGAAGTGGAAACTTTTCTGATTTCTGGAAAAATCCAACATGGAACAATATGTAGTACACTTTTGGGGGTTATTTTTATGAGTAGGGTATTCTTAAAATGATAGCCATTAAAAAAAAAATATTTTGACTACACAACAACATATAACCAGAACTTCATGATGCAGGTTAATCACTAAGCTTTGTTCCAGCCTTACCAAACCTCTACAGTTCATTTTTTTCAGTTCCATTTCTGGCAAAGAGCGATAGGCTTGTAGAAGAGCTGTGGGATACCCTTTTCCCCTCATCCAGCAGGATAGCAGAAAGAAATAATTTTGAGTTAACTTAAGATATCTTTTAAAGATTTAGTAATTTAAACTCATCTGCTTCTCCAGTAGAAAAGTAACCTGTGAATAATCCAGAGTGCCTGTGTATATTCAGAAGTGCCATAAAACCACAACTGGAACCAAAAACACGTAAAAATATCAGAGATCAAGCAAACAAAATACTTACAGGAGCTATGCTTTCATCTTCAGATACAAGTCCAAGACCATAGCACTTCTGACATATGTCTATTAGATCTAACATATTGCTTCTTGCTAAGAAGGCATGATAGGCTTTTTTTACATCAGCATAATTCTCAGGTTCTTTCATGTTTTCATATGATAATCCCAGTTTCTCATGTAACAAATATTTCCAAGTTTCCAACACATCACTAAGTGATACTGTGAAATCTCCATGGTGCTAAAAGAACAGAAAAAAAAGCAAAAAAAATATTTTGTATACAGTAAAGCTTTAAAAATAACTTAAAAACAAGATGTTTATATAAATATTTTTAAACTATTATAATCTAAATATTTAAGTTTATAATAAACAAAGTCCTGTAGTTCTTCCAGTGGTTTGCCTTTACAGTTGAGTTTTGTTACATGCGATATTTGCTCCTGATCTTTAAAATATCAGGTGTATCTATTGAAGTTTACTCATAACAAAAGACATACTGACTACTGCTTACATAAAGTTATTTATTTGCAGAAATAGTTTTCAGCTTGGCAGGCACCTACATCCCAAAGGCAGCAAATAAAACTATCACCTTGCTTCATGTAATGATCTGGGAAAACAGATGCCATGTCCAAAAAAGAAAAACCAGCACTTTTTATCTCTGTTAGTACAGTTACATTGTAGTATAACATTGATAGTGTTGCTACTTCCCCACCACAACTTCCTCTTTCCCCTGAAATCTGTTACTTCCTCACTGCTTACTCTTACCCCCTCCTTTCTCATAACTAGGAGTGTGCGGATGAAAATAAGGAGTCTCTTCCATCTGCATAGCAATTTGTACTTCGTGTTGTTACACTTTTTCAGCTGAGGTCGTTGTAGTCTAGTTAGACTTCAGAATACATGCAACAAATGATTCTGCAACCGTAGCAAGTTTTGCAGTTGTCACCAAAGAGACATACTACTTGTTTCTAAAGCCTCTCCCAGTATATTGCAATAAAAAAAAGCACGATATTCTATGGTCATGTAATTACATGATATAAATGCTCTGTGACTGAGTGACAAGCCTCAATAATGGCAGATAACTCCTGTCTATTGCATATTGTAACTCCATTTAAACAGATGAAAAAAGCAGTAGGTTAGAGAGAAAAAAAAGTTTTCTCACTCTGTTTTGAAACAAAATCTTCCAGGAGTGCCAAATTAAAGTACAACTTCAAAACAGTATCTAATAAATCAAAACCTTTCCTCACTAGACCAAGGACCTGCAGAGATTTGTAAAGTTTATATTAGTGCTGCAAAAATATTTTAAATCCAAATATAAAATTGCACTCCACATATTAACCTTCAAGATCAGGTGCTCACTGTGACAGCATATTCTATTACTTACACAGCCAGTTTGTCAAGAATCTCTGGTTTTAAATTAATTAAAACAAATAATGTGGTGTTTTTCTGTAAGCATATGCCAACTGGCTAATAGCTTAAGGAAGTTCAAAAAGTTCCATACTTTCATTCCATGGTAGACATTGGAAGTATTGCATTTCATAGGCATAAAACCAGCAAAGTATTATACAGCATCTTCATTTCTTGGTAGTGCAGTATGTTAAGTTTCTTTGGATTCTCACTTTAGAATGTCTGAAATCCAGAAGCAACATTTCATGCCTAAAGACAGCATTTGTTAGTATTTTGTAGGTATTGCAAGCTTTCTAGGGTGAACTACACAGCCAAGCAGCTTCTATTTCAACAAATCAAACTAAAACAAACAAACAAACCAGAAAGTGACACATATTTCAGCAATATTATGTTCCCTCTTGTCTTCCCCAAACACAAGGTCACTAACTCTTTTTGGAATATGTGTGTTGAAGACTGCTGCTTCAACTGCTGCACTGAGCCACCACTCAGGTGTTGTCTCTAGTTCTATTATTTTCAGGCATGTGCAGAAGTGTTGTTTGGCATCGCGCTTAAGTTGCGCAATTCTGGTCTTGTCACCACTGGTTCTACTGAGCCTTTGTTGTTTGCATATGCTCTGCAACAAGAGAAGTTCCTAAAATGTGGTAAATAAAGCACACTAAAGTAGTACAAAGCTCCATTTTGAGTAAGTTTCCCATTCCAGTGAATGTTGATAGTGCCACGTACATATTTAGAATTCAGTTCATATAAGCACATGTGTATAAACATAAGCTTCTAATAGTTGTTGTATTGCAATCTGCCAGAAGCAAAGCCAGTGAAGTTAGTTACAGGCCAATATCCCAAGTTTAGAGAAATACCAGCATATCTTGCATGCATTATTTGGGGCTAAACACCAAAAGCACCAAGGTCAAAGAGATAGTGGTATGCTCTGTTTAAGGAGGACTAGAGAGCTACAGCATGTATGGATCGCCAGTTGCAACAACATAATATTCTTCAGACAACGTACAAAATGCATTCATGGAATCACATGGTAGAGCTAAACCACACACCAAAACTGATTTCATCCAGAATCAGAAAAACAAATTTCCAAAGGGAAAACACATTTCTAAAATCAACAATGAAGCATATTTTTTCTTCCAGTTTCACAGTCCTAGTGCTAAAACATTTAAGCCTGAGAATTTAAAATTTACACTCAGGAAAAAATTGTTTTGTGATGCCTCAGTTTTTCCCACTACTACTGAACTTCAACTTGAAAACTGTTATATCTATTTCAATCATCAAGAAAGGTTGTTCTTTAAAGTTTTCCTAGATTTTAGATCTATAATAATCAGTCTCATTAAAAGGTATTAACTTTCACCACAGACCATATGCCACTTGTCTTTGACTTATGGATACGACTGTGCTACAACAGAAAATATTGTTACAAGAATTCAAAGCATATTTTTTTCCCCTCATTTCAACCCTTCTATTTGATTACTGTTTATCACACTGTCTGCTACCCTTATTCTTGGTGAAATTTAAGACTAATAAATTATGAGACTTAAATTTTTCTGGAGTTCTCAAAAAAGCTTTGTTATTTTTCATTTCTGCTGCAGATAATAGTTAAAACACCAAATATATTAAAATTGTCTAGGCTCCTAAAGAAAGAGATAAACTTTTTGTTGTTTGGAGTAGGTCTTTTTTTCAATCTAGCCAGTCAACAGATATTTAGTATTGTTTGGTTTGTTTTTGCAGCAACTGACTCTACCATAATAGACTTCTATTCTACAGGTGTTATGCTAACAATATGAAGTTTTTGCACGTAAATCAGAGACCTAACAATGGCCATGCCTACAAGTGTAATACCCTACATATTAGTTTGAAGTTTCAGTGCTGAACAAAATAAACCAGACGTATTTTACTCTAGCACTATAAACATCAAAACTGACATCCAGGTGAAGAAATTGAACTTCAGAGGCAATATGTGCAAATAGTTTTAATCCACATATGCAAGACAAAGTTTATATAAAATGTTAATTTGTCTTATTAGACCAACTAATATAATAAGAAAAATTAGGTTTTGAGCACTTAGTCATTCTTCAGGTTTGAAGTAAAAGCAGTACATTTCAAAATACAGTTAGTTGAAAATAATTGCTTTACTTTTTGTTAGATCATCTCTGAAAGAAAAGATAATTTTAGAGGTGAGGTATCTTTGCTGGAGGAGAAAAAAAAAGAAAGTAGAATAAACTAGTCACCTCTAGAGGAAGGAAAGAGCTTACTGTAAACTGTTAGGAAAGAAGTAGCAATGAAATGCAAAAATATCTTTATCATGTCTGTAATTTTTGGCATCAAGCAGAACAACACTTTTTAGTTCCCAGAGTTGGCTTTGGAGAAATATTTTTGGTTCTCCCTTGAGAATCACAACAAACAGTGATTGCCTCCATAGGTAGTTTTGTATTATTGTATTTTATGAGGTCACAGGAGTCATTTTGAAGCACAATAATATTCTAGTTTTACCTACATGGGTATTGTGAGGACACTGGGATCCTAGATGGAACATACTAAGTTCTGTGAAATGGAAACGTAGAATCTTGTGATTCCAATATTTCTGCTGTAATGTTTTATTACAGTAGTGATTAATTGGCAAGCTTTATATCTAATGTTTAGACATACCCCCATTCTGCACATTTTAGAGCACAAAACTTCTCCTTTTTAATTTTTTTTTAAAATATGTCACTACTAGGAGTGCATAAACTGAAGCAGTTTTTTTCTGGTTGGGGGGGTGTTGGTTTTGGTGTGGTTGTGTTGTTTGTCATGTGTTTGGGGGTTTTTGTTTGCTGGGGGGTTTTTCTTGTTGTTTGGTTTGGTTGTGTTTAGTGGGGTTTTTTTAAACAAAAAACACTAGAGATTTGTAATATGTGTTTTTAATTTGCTATACAACATCTGGTTAACTCTTCCAAGAATGGTCATGTTTTCATCAATAGTTAAGCTTATTGACCTAAAGACATTTAGATTATCAAATTAACTATCACAATTGTTCTCATTAGACAAAACACAAGCAAAGGCCTGACTGCACGTTGCAACAGGTTTTGGTCTGTTTCAGATGATTGCTAATGCCCAACCTTCCAGGTATGACAAGCAAGTGCTTCTTAACAGAGGTACTTCAGGTTTACATCTCCTGTTCAGCATTTGACAGACACTTCTCATACACATGCAAAGAAGACCATCTATTTCCTACTGGTACTGTGTGCAGTCACAACTTATATGTACAGGTCTTTATCTGATGAGTCTCAGGAAGAACAGCAGTGAAAAAGGGACTGCTGCAAGCATAACTTACGCAGCCTACACCAAATCAGTTTTATACTCATTCTTCTCCCATCATTCCAAAGCATTTTTAGAGCATTTGGAAAAAAGATGCACCCCAAATGCCATACTTCTTCCACTCTGATCTACAGCACAGAAGAAACAATCGATGGAAGTAAACATAAGTTATATGTTCAGGAAAAATACACTAGGATTTAACATTAATATTTAGATACTTAAAACACTTCTATCCTCCCAGTTGTCTTGCAGTTCTTCTAAGCTTCAATTCAGTGTGCTTAATCATCAATTTTAGTGCCTTGTTGCATCTGACCCTCAGTTGAAACAATGAACCATTGTTTCAACCAATGAACCAATGGCCATTTCAAGTAGGTGTCTAAGCAGAAAGTCCAGTGACAAAGTTTGAGATATACTAAGTACCAGGAACATAATGAAAGAATGCTAACCTGTTTATTGACTTCAGCCATTGACAACTGTAACAGCATCAGCATGCAGTCTGCTCCACATACAGTAGTCCTTTCAGAGTTTGAAAATAAAGGCCATTGTCTTCGGAAACATTTGATCAACTTTAAAATTTTTTGCTGGAAAGCAATCATTGTCTAGAGTAGAAGACAGAAAAAACTGAGATAAATTAACAGTACAGGAGCAATACCCATACCATAGAATCATAGAATCACCAGAGTTGGAAGGGACCTTAAAGATCATCTAGTACCAAGCCCCCTGCCTGGCAGGGACACGTCCCAATACATTAGGTTGCCCAGAGCCCCATCCAGCCTGACCATAAAAACTTCCAGGGATGGGGCTTCCACCACCTCTCTGGGAAACCTGTTCCAGCATCTAACCACCCTCAAGGTGAAGAACTTCCTCCTTATATCTAATTTAAACCTACCCTCCTCTGGTTTGCATAAATTCCCCCTAGTCCTATCACTACCTAACATCCTAAAAAGTCCTCACAACAGAAAACAAACCCAACCTTTGCCCTTATTCCTCCTATCAAAGGCACAGTCCCCAGCAGATTTTTTAGTGATTGGTAGAGACAGTAAAAACGAGGAAGTGTGGGAGAGAGAGAAGGAAAACAGGAGAGACACCAGGTAACGAGCAAGACCGTAAAAGCAACCGCAATTTTTGCGCGGGACATCTATTTTATTATTTTACGCTGATATGAACAAAACACGTGGACCATCGAGAATGAGACAGGTAGGCAGGAGCGAGTCAGTGTGAGGCAGACAAACTTTTCTGGAGGCGTTTCTCTCTCCCCACACCTCCGAAAGCTTTCCAGAGGACAAGACCTGTCACTCAGTGCGAGCCCCCAAAGGAAGCAGCCCGAACAACCCACCAAGCCTGCAAAAGAAGCCCCAAAGCTTAGCTCCACCGCCATCCCCTCTCCTTTCTCCCAGCTAAAAGGTCCTAGCCGGGGCCGCCCCAGCCCCACTGTCCAACCTTGCGCTGCTCCCCTGCCCCAGATACAACGCTGTTATGGTGGAGACCACAGCTCGTTATACTCTACCTGCAGAGCGACTGAGGCACTCCTACTTCTCCAGCAGCTACCTACCTGCCCAGAAAGACAAACACTCTCCTAGGAAGGCCATTAAAGCATCTCCCTGCCCTCACCGGCGGTTTAAATTCAAAACCTCCTCAGCTGTCCAATTAAAGAGTAGGAGCCGTGCCCCGGAAGCAGAGATTTGCTCGTCCTGGGGCAGAGGGAAGGATGTTTCCTGGCGGGAGAGGAGGTGGTGCCTTTGGGTGATTTGGGGATGCGGAGGCGCGTGTGAGGTGAGAGTAAGGGGGTGTCTTGTTCAGGGGTAAGAGGGAACTCGGAGCTTCGTCCGGTCAGACCCAGGAGCCTAGAAGGTCTAGCCGCTGTGCGGGCCAGCCTGAGTTTTTGCTTTAGCCTGAGGACCGGGAGCGCCACGGGAGCGGCACAGTCTCTGGTAGACTCGCCCAGGAGTGGCAGTGGGGCCCTGAAGGGAAAAGGGGGGTGTAGGAGGTTAGAGGAGGAGGAGAAGGGAAGGTGATAGGCACTCTCGCGGCTCGGTTGCCTGAATCGTGTTTCCTAAAGGAATGAGACTAAGGATAGTATTTTCACTTAAATCTAGGCTGGTGGCCTGTGTTCTTTGGAAGCCTTAAAGGAAGAAAATTACGGATAGGGTTAAAATTTGCATTTCGCCTTAGGAGCATAACTATACCAGTTATATGGTTAACGAGTTTATGTTAAGGTAGTGACTTGTCATATCAATTAATAAATAAATATTGTAGCCATGGAGAGCCTTTTTGTGTCTCAGAGGTGCCCATGTCAAAGCTGGATGGCTCCCAAACACAATTTTAAGCCAGGGATACTGGAACCTTTAGATTGTTAACACAGCAACGTCTCTCAGAGCTCTGAGATTTAAGGCTGTTTTTTCACACGTTATGTAATTGAAGGTCTGATTTTCCCAAAAACGCTTAAACCAGCGTCAAATCTGTACTGGCACGGGAAGGAGTGATTCTGAAATCAGTGGTGTATTTTGGTCTCCTGTAGCACAGAGACCAGATTTTCTTGATAACTGGCTGAATACAAGTTCTTTGGTACACAGAGGTATAGGTGCTCTGTTTACAGTTGGGGTGGCTTAAGTCACAGAAGTCATGTTTAAGTATGTGTGACAGTGTTCTCCTTTTCAGTTTTGCAGCCTTGATTAACTCTGCTTTTAGTTAGACGCAATCTTTAAAGAGCACAAAGTCTGCAGTTATTGCTAAAGTCTGTAGAGACAGTTTTGAATGTTAGTTAGGTTAGTTAATTTTCCAATTGATGAAATTACATGCTGCACCTAAAAATAATGAGTGTAAGTGCAGCTTTTGTGTTCTTAAATATGATGTTACAAGAAATTTTGTTGTGCTACAAATACCTTTTATATGACTACCGTATGTTTTTGAAAACTTTCTGTGTAGGAATGTGGATTTTCATCCTGGAGAAGACATCACTTCTGTGATACCTTGACTTAGTCCACTGAAAATGAAACAAGATTCTACTAGAAACATTGCTTACACTGTGAATTGTGAAGATTATGTGCATGTGGTAAAATTCAATCCATTTGATAATGGAGATGCTTGTTCCCTCATTGCGTATGGTGGCAATAATTGTGTAGTTGTTGGGACATGCAGGTTTCAGGTTAGTTTCTGTTATTCTTGATTTTATTAGTCGCTTCCTGAAAATTACCAGCATCTCAGCAACCTTGGTTCTTTTCCTGTTTCTGCCCCTCCCCATGTAAGCAGGATAGGGTTTTACGTGTTTATTACTTTAACAAGTCTGAGACAGTTGTTCTTCAAGGAAAAAAATATATATAAGTATATTTATAAAATTGGTATATATTAGTATCCTGCTGATATAATGTTCCTCTTGAATAGAATCATAGGCTAGTTTGGGTTAGAAGGGACCTTAAAGGTCATCTAGTTCCTACTCCCCTGCCATGGACAGGAACACCTTCCACTAGACCAGGTTCCTCAAAGCCCCATCCAACCTGGTCCTGAACGCTTCCAAGAAGGGAGCATCCACAACTTCCTAATATCTGATTTAAATCTACCCTCTTTCAGTTTAAAACTGTTACCTCATCCTATCACTGCACTCCCTGAACAGACTGCAAAGAAAGCAGAGTGCTCTAGTGGAAGAGTAACCCCTTTTTTTGTGTCTGTTTCTAATGTTGGTGACTGCTATCTGAGAACTTAAGCACACACCTTTTAAATATGTGTCTTAATATTTGCTGTATGGTGTTCATCATCACAGGGTGATTGGCTTCTTTTTTGTATTATATTTCATTCTATAAACATTTGTTACTTAGATTAAATTATCCTCTAAAGCATTCAGTTAGCCTATGAAACAGCAGCAATTATGATTATTTTCAACTTTACAGCTGAAGTGTCTTTTAATTTTATAGCTATTTATTTTAAGGAAGGACTGTAGAAATATTTGCTATATTTTTTCTTTCCCTTTTTTTATTACATTTCTCTCAGAGACTGTTAGAAATAGTAAAATATGTTTTCTTGCCTTGAAATTATTTAGAGTCATCATATTATGAAAGTTGTTAAAATGTAAAATACTGTGTACTGGATTTTTTTTATACTTTACAAAATTTTTAATTAGGTTTTTTTTTTGCCTAGGTGCTTGCAAATCAATAGAAGATACCTGTTATCTATTTTTAAGCTTTTTTTTCTTCAACTCATTTCTATATTATACAGTATTATTTCCATACTACTTCTAATCTGAATAACAGCATAACTGGCCTTTTTATTATGATTATTGCCCAAAGTCTTACTGTTCTGGATTTTATGAAAAGCATCTAGTACTAATCACGAAAACTATTTTCATCTGTGTTGCCCTCTATCTTGTTTCTGATGTAAGCCTTGAAAAGAAACTAAATGAAGTTTTGACAGCTGCTGGTACAAAGTAATTCTTCTGTAACTTTCATATCATAGAACCATTTAGGTTGAAAAAGACCTCTAAGATCAAGTCCAACTGTCAACCCAGTACTGCCATGCCCACTAAACTATGTCATGAAGTGACATGTCTGCATGTTTTTTGCACACCTCCAGGGACAGTGATTCCACCACTTCCCTGCGCAGCCTGTTCCGATGCCTAAGCACTGTTTCAGTGAAGAGTTTTTTCCTAATACCCAACCTGAACTTCCCTTGGCACAACTTGAAGCCATTTCCTCTTGTCCTCTCACTAGTCACCTGGGAGAAGAGACTGGCCCCCACCTCACTACAAACTCCTTTCAAGTAGTTGTAGAGACATCCCTCCTTCTTTTCCACATATGGAGTCATTGAGTAGTAGGGGAGAAGACAATGCTGTTCTTGCTCCTTGCTTCAAGAAGCATTGAAAACTCAATAGTTTTGTGCTCTCAGCTAGGTTCTTCCCAGCCTCTGTGTTATGCAGAGGGCATACAGAGAAGTTCTTTACTTTAAAGCCACATCATAACAGAGAAAATTTTGTAGGAGTATCCTTTGAGGTGGCCCTGTAGATGTTCTATAAACTTTTAAAAGTTTTTTAGAGGTTAACTGATTGACTGAGTACTCAACCCCAATTCTTGTTTCATCTTTCACACCCTATAGTGTACTCACCAGTAGGAAGAACAGCTAAGTTAGTAACTTTGGTCATGTTAGATGGCAGAGGGTACCTCTGTGTCTCCAGCTGTTTGAAGAATGTTGTTCTGGAAGTGCTAGCATCTTTCCAGAGTAAAACAACTTAGAGAGAAGATAGCTTTAAATGCTGTGCTTGCTTTTGTTGCTATTGTTTCTTCTCATTGCAGCATTGCAGTGTATACTTAACTTACCATAGTGTTGTAAGTGGCTTTAGTTGTATCTGAAGATATTAGCCTGTACAGAGAGTGGGCTCAGCAACTTTGTAGCTCAGTTCTGATTTTTGTTCTCTGCATTGGCCTTTGGCTTGAGAGTACAATAATTTCACGTGGTTTTAAGTACCTACTTATTTCAAGTTGGTACTTTGTTCCATGTTTTCACTTTTGAGGGTGTTAGAATCTAAAAATATCCCAGATACATATAATTTTGAAAGCCTTTCAATTTCATCCTGGTCTGAATTGTTAAAAGTCATCAAGATGTTCTGGATTATCTAACTACAGTATTTTTATAGGAGGAGGATGCGGAAGTGGAAGGTTTGCAATATAAGACACTAAGAATGTTTCATCATGGAATCCGAGTTGATGCCATAGCATGGAGTCCAGAAACTAGGCTTGATGCTTTACCTCCCCAAATAAGGTACTTATAATAAATGAGTACAATCAGGTTTTGTCTCATCTGTTTTCCCTTAATATTGGACTAAATTTAA
Organism: Galbula dea; assembly: GCA_013399015.1. Classification (NCBI taxonomy): domain Eukaryota; kingdom Metazoa; phylum Chordata; class Aves; order Piciformes; family Galbulidae; genus Galbula; species Galbula dea. The sequence goes on from VWZX01006300.1 coordinate 446,745, forward strand.
AGCTATGGATGAAATGTAATTCTTTAGAAATCACTGACAGAGTCCTGAACATTTCAGTAGAACAACATGTTCATTCTTAGTCATGCTTTTGGTTGGTTGGTTTTGGTTTTGTGGAGTTTTTTGTTGTTCTACTTCTTATGTCCCTTGTCCCTCCCCCAGTGAACTAGCAAGAAATATTTATTTCTTTACCTATTATTTGGAAGGACCTAAAGTGTAGTTTGTTCTTTCTTTGTATGTTTGTGAAGAAGGAATTCTTTTTAGACCTTTTCTAAGGATGAGACTGTTGTAGTGGCTTGCTTTAGAGTCATTAAGGTTGCAAAAACCTCTAAAATCATCAAGTCCAATTGTTAACCTAACATTGCCAAGTCCACCACTAAACCATGTCCCCACGTACTACATCTACACGTTTTTTTGAACATTTCTAGTAATGGTGACTCTGCCACTTGCTGCCAATGCCTAACCACATGTTCAGTGAAGAAATTTTTCTTACTAGCCAACCTGAACCTCCTTTGGCACAGCTTGAGGCCTTTTCCTCTCATCCTGTCACTTGTTACCTGGAAGAAGAGACTGACCCCCCACCTTGCTAAAACCTCTTCAGGTAGAGTACACCTGTCCAAGCCATAAGCAGCCAGTTTCTGCAGGAGAATGCTGTGGGAGACAGCGTCAAAGACTTTACTGAAGTCTAGGCAGACAATATCCACAGCCTTTTCCTCATACAGTAGGCAGGCCACCTTGTCATAAATGCTATTTGTAATCATCTGCATAGTAGGTCAGATGCTATTTGTGAGACCCCTTGAAGTTTAAATCTATATAGTTAATCATAAAATGTGTCTTTAAAAATTGAAATATTCTCAATAGCTTGTATCAAAATTATCATGGTTTCTTTCTGCTTCATTTTTGTACAGTCTTTTGTGTAAAATATGTTAGAAAGTGGTTAATAAATCTGGTTTGGTATTTTAAAACACTGGTAATGAGAGTTCTTTTTTGTGCTCTGCCACTTCTTGCAAAGGAAGTTTCAATGGCAGGTATAAGAAATATTTCAGGTAATTGATAGTTGATCCAGATTTAGCTTTGTAAAATGTTTTGTGTATTTTTCCATTCTTGATACACACTGTTTTATAGATAATTTCTGATTCTAATCTGCTTGTGGCCAAAGCAGAGAAGTCAGCTATTGCAGTGGTAATTGACTGAAGAGCTTTTCTTTTGTCTGTTGAGTGTAGGTTTTGTACTGCGGCTTCTGATAGGAAGTTAAGGCTGTTTACTTCAGACCTGCAGGACAAGGATGAATTTAAGGTAAGGGCAGCTAAGCTCATTTTTTAAAGAAAATATTCATCTTTAGCTAAATCTAATCTTTAACTGCCCTTCTGCCCCATTTTGCTTAATGTGAGGTAGAGCACTGAATTATGACAGATCCTATATCCATCATCTCTAGGGAGAATCACTGTATTGTGTATACCTTTCTATATTTAAAGGGTGAATAACTGTAATTGTCAATTACAGAATCTTTTGATTTAGAAGCATCTATGTAGCAGTTTAACCAAATTGAAAAAAAGCAAGTAGAGGTTTGTGGATCATTTAAAATATAAACAGAATATTCTACAGGTGAATTTCAAGTACCATGTTAGATAAAGTTCCTTTATATAGAGACCTGTCAAATTGGTTGGTTGTTGAACACCTGTATAAGAAAAGCAAATTTAGTAGTTTCTTTTTCATGGGGAACTGAAAGTTGCAAGATCCAAAGGAAGAATACAGAATTTAGTACATAACTGCAGACAGGTACACTAACATGTCCCTGAGTTGTCACTAGTTTATTTCTAAGACAGAAATTGCTTCAAATACAATTGCACTTCCCCTTCTTTCAGTGTAGATGGTAGCATTCTTAAGCCAGTCATATAGAAGAAACTAGGTCTAAATGCTATCTTTATAAGCTGAAGATTGTTTTTCTGGAGATTTCTTTTGCTTGCAAGTCATATCAAATCCTTTGTCACTTAGATGTGTACATATTCTTCAAAATTCTGCTTTTGAAACAATATCCCAGTCCAAGTACTAATATTCATTAGATATTTGGCCTAACCAGTTTGTTTTGTTGAGGTCTCAGAATAAGGAAGGCTATTTAATACTAAAATTTGGGTGTGAGGGTGCCTTTTTTAAGTGCTTTAGAATATGATAATGCCACTTTTGGTGAGAGTTGTGTATTGAGTATAAATGAGAAAATAATAAGCTTGCATTTGTAGTTCAGTAATTTGTATTAATAAGACAATGTTATTTGTCATACAGAAACTAGGTGAATTGTAGATGTCACTTGTGTGGCCATGCTGATAATGGAATGAATGAAGGCATGGCATAAAAAGTAAAGATGGATGCTACTAAAAAGCAAAATGTCTTTTCTTTGAAGAAAATGCTTCTTGTTACTTCATACATGCATATACTCCTCTTAGTTTCATTCTTTCAGGTTTGGTCATCTTGTATGGTTTGTCACCCAGGCTGTGGGATAGCTGTCATAGTTAGAATCAATCAACTCGAGTGGCACTTCTGACGAAAGATTTCTAGAAGTTCTTGATGCTGTTTGCTTGTGCATTGATGTCTGCCATTCCCTATTGTAGTTACCTATTTACATAGTATCAGCCAGTTTTATGGTACTGCAAACAATAGGCTTTAATGTTGTGAATTACATCTTTTAACTTTGTAACAGAATGTAAAGTTACTTGTTAATAATGTGTGTCTGTTGCCATTTGAGAAATCTGTAGAACGCTTTGTAAGCACGCAGGAGAAAGAGAAGGGATGAAATCATTAGTAAGTGTAGCTGATGGATGGTTAAATAGTGGAAATTACTGTATGGATGAACCTAGTACTGCAGGCTCTGTTTGACTAAATTCAGCATCTAAACTTTAATATTTTTATCTATTTTGGATTAACAAAGGACCTGGTGGACTGTCTTTAAAGTCCATGAAAGGTCTCTTGACTTCAGTGGACACTGATTCAAGCCGTGGATGAGCAGTTTTCTTCTCACATGTTTAATAAATATGGAAGCTCTTAATATTTTTTATTGGGGGATAATTAATGATCACAGTTTTATTTGTTTTTGCCAAAAATTGAATGTGACAGCTCTGATAATTCATAACTTTTGTACTTCTTCCTGTCCCTATTTCACCTGCTCCTATGCAAAAGGTACTCTTCCTTACCTTTCAGAACAGACTTATTGTCTATACCAACTTTCAGACTCTCCACATTGATGTGGGATACAGCCTAGACTTAACACTGGGAACTACTAATAGCATCTGTCATTTTGCTCATTAGGAACTAATTGGTTCCAGAGAAATAATCAATATTATAGCTTTAACAAACACACCTTAGGTAATTCGTGAGATTACACTTTTAACATACAAGTTCAAATAAGCAAGTTTCTTTTAATGAAGAATTCTAGTAAGCTGTTTATTACTGAATTAGTCATGGCTAGGCTTCGCGAACAAAGATTTGGGAAGGGCTCTACCCATGTTTGTTGCAAGCGCGTTGGTGACTAAAAAGGCCAATACGACAAACAACACACTTTTAAAATAACAGTAATTTTGAATAAACCCAAGGAGATGATTCTTTTCTAGCTAATTGTCAAGGCATAATCTGTATTTTCAACCAGAGAAGCAAAAGGGGTAACTCAGTAGCACAGTCTGCTGAGTGCTGTTTTTTCAGAATAGAATTTCTGTGGTGGGTTATTGTTTTCCCAGTTTTGACAAGATTTTTTTCTTGTATCTGACCAACACAAATGAGACTTTAAAACATGCACTTCTAATTTAGAGGAATTTATTAGCTTTGACTGGATGCCTAGAAATAAATTTGAAATGCCACATTTACATTTCCATTAAGATAGCAATTATTTTTCATGCAAAAATATTTACTGGAGAACTGATTCATCTACCCTTAGGACTTCTTTCTACAGAAAATGCTCTGACTTGCAGTTAAAAACTTCTATTGCAAAAATGTGTTCATTGCATCACACATCATAATATTTTTTTATGATAGGCAGTGAGTATAGAGACCACAGAGCATTAAGACAACAGGTGTTGGACATTAGAATGTGATATTTATGCTAAACAGACACAACTCTAAGTACTAGAAGTGCAGAAGTTATTTTGCCTCAGAAGGAAAAAAGCAATTACAATATCGTAATTATTTAGCTCCAGTTGATATGAGTAAGTTCCTCTAGTGCCTAATGTAGACAAAAGGATCATAGAATTTGATTTTTGTCAGCTGGAAATATCACGGATGCTTCTATGTTTTTGGCTCTACCAGAAGACTCAAAAAGATTGTTCAGTGCTTATGCGATACAAATGAAAAGTCTTGAATTTAACAGTAAATCTACTAGCTTTGTTTATGCCAGCTCAATCACTGGAATTAAGAGTCTAAGAACTTAATTAGAGATGTACTGAGACTGAGGAAAAAGTAAAAATTCATGTTGTTACTTGGTCAGGCTCAGTCTAATGTCAAAAATAAGCAGAAGACAGCTAAAAATGTAGATTTTTAGCTAATAGTGAGGAACCCGTTAGTGAAAAGGAAGAATGTGGACTAGTATGTTTATACTGGTAGAAATGTTGTCTTTGAGACTATCTTCTGGGGGTTTTATGACCAAAAGTGTGAAGAATACTTTCTCTGGGTTATCATCTTAATTTCTTATTTCTGGATGACTATTGTATTACAAACTTCTTGTCAAGAAAAAAGTAACACCTAACTCTGGTTTAAAGTATTTGCAAAATCTCAGATGTTCATAAATACTCAGTGAGCTGCACTGAGCTGGCTTTTAATAAAGTTTGATACAGTGGTTTCTTAGTAACAGTCAACCCATACCTCAGAAGAGCTGTTTCATAAACCTGAGGTTGAACTCAAAACGAACACGTGGAAGACTTTGATCCATTGTATGGTGCACGCTTTACACATGGGATTTTCAGAAGTACAAAATGTGCAAAGAAAGCTGAAGGAAGTATCTGATTACAGTCAAAATGTAATCTCTGACTGTTGTCTTTTATAGTAAACAATTGGTATGTGTTGCTTCTGGAGGGATAGACAGAGTAATCTTACTCTGTTTTCCCGGTGGAAAAAAATGTCTTGATGTAATTATCAACAAGGAACTTGAAGTATACTGAGTTTTCCATTACATTGTCAACACAACTAATCCAAAATTTATGGCTTGGATCAAGCCCAGAACAACAAACAAAAGGTAAAATATGACTGATGGATCTTCATGAAATCTTTTTCTTCTTTTGAGGTTTTCATTTGGAAATGAGTTGTGGCTTCCTTCTCCTGCTTCAAATTTTGTATAATAAAAAGCATATTTCATCAGAACTATGGAAGTAAAGTGAGGCAGGATATGTGAATTCAGAAAGCTGAAAATTTTCAAAAGACTTGGCATGCATTTCTAAATATTTTAGCATCATCTTAGAATGTATTAGTTCTAGTATAATCCACTAGGTTTTAATAAAATTATGAGCCATTGGAAAAAAATAAGTTGGCTGCTGAATATATTGAATTGATGAGGCAGTCATAAATTTTTTAGAGAGGGGGATTTAGGTATTGTGCATACTTGAGATTTTTTTTTTTATTATTATTTTATTTTTTAAATCACTTCTGCATTTGTCCTCAGAATAGCTACACTTAGAGAACAGATACTGTGTTTTCTTTTCAGAAGACTGTGGAACTGGTGGTTTTCATTTGACCTTGTTCTCCCCTGCAACCTTTCCATGTCATGCTATTGTCTGGAGCATATTTTCATCTTCTTTTTATGATAACTTGCTGGGGAAAACAAGAGCAGCTATGTGTGGAGACTTAATCAGCGAGACTTAAAAGGATGGAACAGTAACAGATACAACATCTACCCGTGGACATTTGCCTGACTTAAGATTTTAAAGTGAGATTTCTATCAATAAAACCATAGATGTTAATGAGAGAAAATGCATGTAAATCCTAAAATGGACCAAACTGATATCTTAACTAGCTACAGATTTTCTAATGAGACCAGAGATTATTGCTTTATACCTAGTTCCCATGTGAATGAATTTGAATGTACTTTAAACTTTGACTGTACTCTAAATGAGATAAGTTTTACACGCTTGCTTAAATGCCATATACATGTGAGTTCTTCAGCTTAGGTTTCTGAGGATACGGTAAATCTCAGCAGATGTCTCTAGATAAGTACAAAACGCTTAATAGAACTGAGGAAAAAAAGGTGTGGTGGTATTATGCCCAAGGTAATGGAAGGCCTTTGAAATATGTGAAAACTATCCAACTTCTAATTTTCACTAAAACTGGGATTTTGCTTTTATCAGAAAAGCTGTGCTGATAAATTGAATTTTGTTGCAGATAAATTTTTCTCAGTACATTGAAATAAAAATGCCGTGATTAAGAAACTTCAGGCGAGAACAGTTGCACAGAAACAAGGTTGCCGTTGAAATGACTTCATGCTTTCTGATACAACTGTAGATGTTTGAGTGACAGTTCACATGCACATTCACACCATAAGTACTTATATCTTATTACTTCAGAATTCTTCTACTGTGAATTAATAGATCAGAGTGTGCAGTATACCCCATATACTTTCCTCTTCAGAACAACACCATATCAAGCGGAGAGCATAAAGCACTGTGTTTTTCTCAAATGCTTAATAGAACTTGTGCTTAAATTGCTTAGGTGTTGCATGACTTGCTTGGTTTTGCTTGTACTCTTGGCTTTTTTTTGTTTTCTTAATGCCTTCAGTGTGCATTGCCTTTTGGTTCATCTTCTTTCACTGAGAGTTTTTTGACTGTTTTTTCTAAAGGTAGACTTTTGGTCTGCCATCTTTAGTGGACATACCTTCTTAGGCAATTTGTGTGTTGACTGCTTGGAAAATGTCATATGCTAGACAAGTGGCTGGTTTATTGCTCCTTCAGGAAACATGCTTGCTGCTTACAGGAACCCTGTGTAAAAACTACTATTCAGACATAAGAGTTACTCACCAGTAATCAGAGTTCTTTAACGTATGTAGATCATGCATACATTCATTTATGGCTCATTCTCCTCTTTCTTTGAGATTTTTTATCTTCTGCCTTCAAAATTCAGTAGTTGAAAGCAGGATAAAAAGTTCTGGTATGATTCGCTGGTCTCTGTCAAATGAGCATCAATCTCACTCTGCAGTAACTATAAGGAGTAGTGAGGAGTCTTCACCTGTGATATGTTCTAGACATGCATCAGATATTTTAAAGAACTCCAGTTAGTGATAAATATCTTTTTTACCTTCGGTGTAAAACATCAGCTTTATCTTAACAGTCATACATCTTTTCTTTAGTGGGTCTGTTAAATAAAAACTGTGGACTAATGGAACAGTCAGCTCTAATGTAAAAGTATTTCTTTTTTCTGGTTGACAGACATTTGATGGCCACTTAGATTACATTAATGATCTGGTGTTTGCTCCCAAAGAAGGTCAAGAAGTTGCAAGCGTAAGTGATGATCACACCTGCAGGTACGCATTTTGTTCAAAACATTATTGAAATAGTGGTGTTTGGCTTTTCCTCTGTGTGTATGCTTTATGTGTGTGCTTAATAAATAAGCATATTTATTTACTTATAGTAGGCCTTTGTAGCTCACTAACAAGACAACAAGTGGACTAGTCTTATTAACTAGGATGTGGACTGGGTTTCTGGTGTGACTTGTAGGTTATTTTATTTTTCAGAGTAACATTTTGAACTAGCTAGATAAAGAATCACAGAATATTACAATGTGAAGAAAACTATTCTGTCTTGGAATTACATACAGTATAATTTCTCCTGCTGGGACAGGTATAAAAGTCATGACAATAGGAAAGAGAGGACATGCATAGCTCAGCACTGAACTGTAAATTCTATGCATTCTATCATAAGATGCATCAAGTTTAAAATCAGTGTGTGTATATGAACTTGTCCACTTACCCAACCAAATTTATTAGCATTACTAGGAGGTAGGATTACACAGCCTATAGACAGTACCATACTAACACAGTGGTACTGGCAGCTCAGAATGCCATGATTATAGCTACTTCAAACCCATGCATTTAGTATTTGTAACTGGAAGTTAAAGGGAAACATGGAACTTTGAAAAATGCTGGTTACGGTTTCATAGTGCAGGAGTTGTACCTTCTCAAAAGGTCTCCCATCATCCACTTCTAGTAGTGGTCAAGAATCTATAAAGCTGCTATTCTTATCCCTCCATTCAGCTCAGAGTTGGGAAGATCAGAAGGACAGCTATGCAGGCTTTCCAAGTCATCGTAGTAACAGCAGGAGACTTGAGAAAGTCATCATTGACTTTTCTTTGTAATAGCTGTGATAATTCCAAACTTGTCTGAGTTAAGGAACTGGTTTAGCTTTTTCTCTGATTATATAAATAATATACTTGCTCTTTGCAGTTACCATCATATCAATTCCTATATAAATAACTAGATAATAGTCGGGGTGGGAGAAAAGTCATTTTTCAGTTAAGCTATCTTCTACCTGCTAAGAGAGAAGGGAATAACTCTTAGAATGATTACTCTGTGTATGAAATTTTGTGAAAGGTAGATCATCAACTGATATAAATCACAGTTTAGTACCTTTAGTTGAGCTACTCTGTCCTACACAAATAGAAAATCTAAAAGGCCTGTGACTTTAATACCCCTAGAGAACTCAGAAATACCACTTTGAACAGTAGGCAGATTTTCCACAGATGCCCTGTCCACATTCCCAATGAAATCATTAGGAATTAATAGTAGAAAAGAGACTTATTCATAGCTTGTTTTAATTTGTTTCCTATCCTTGATTTCTTCGTTAAATCTAAACTTTTATTGGGCTTATTCAGCAAAGAGCTGTTTGAATGTATAACCTTTTTTAGTTTTTGTTATGAAATGCTCAGTGTTTATGGGATTGAAGAGAACTGTTTTAAAGCCAGTAGTCTATTTGATACCAAATTAAAAGGAAATAAGAAAATATATAATTAATGTATATTATCAGGATCTCAACTTCGTAACACTTAAAGACATTTTATGCAGTAAACAATAAAGTCTTTGGTTAAAAGGCATGGGAAATAAGTAGAATTTTTTTTGGCTACTTGGGTTCTTATTTTTTTCCATTCATGCATGTGGAGCATGAAGACTTATTTTACTGAATTTAAAGGTTACATTTTCAAAACTAATGGAAAATGCATTCCTTGGGACTTAAAATCATTCCTTACTTTGTGTAATTTGCTTCAGCAGTAATGTAAGAAAAATAATTCTTCTGTCTGTACTGAGTTTGTATCATGAAATTGTTCTCAGGATGCATCATCTGCTAACAACTTTGGAATAAACTCCTAGAACAATTAGTACAAGAACATGAAGTTTTGAGTGCTTCATATTGTTCTGTTAGAGTCCCGCTTTTAATAAAGTCTTAATATGATGTCTCAGTATGTACAGAATGTATACAAACGTGGTTAGATCTTACCATTGCTTTTCAGTGTGTGATAACTTTAGCAGAGATCTCTAAGGAGCTTCAGTTTTCATGCACTAAACAATCTTGCCACAGGCTACTGCAACAATGACATCTCAAAGCTGGGTTCAGTGATTTTGGTCGGAAGACAGGCAGCGTACATCAGATTCTTATATTCAGTGTTCTTACCTTTAAATTGATTCTATGTCATTCAGGATTCCTTGTTGTTTCTTGCACATAGTCTTTGTTGGCCTTGTTTGACTCACAAGACTTTGCCCCAGTTGTGAAAGAGAACTGAATTAAAAATAGTCTTGCACAAATATAATTGCAGTAGCTATCTGTTATTTAGTTGTGAATAAAAGTGTTATGTGTATTCACAGACAATTGAAGAGGTGTTGGCATATAAATATACTCTATGCTTTAGTAATCTTCCATTTCCCTGCACTTAGAATCTGAAGACTAATATTCCTGGGTGACCTTATCTAAGGTGTCCTGCTTTGGCAGGGGGGTTGGACTTGATCTTTCTAGGTCCCTTCCAATCCCTAACATTCTATAATTCTATAACCTTAAAAATAATTGCTTTCCTGACAGAAGATGCCTCTTAAAATCCACCATGTTGAAGTTACTCACAGCTATTTTTTTTTAAAGATCAAGATTCCTGCAGCTGAAACTTTACATCTGCAAAGTTGATAGAAAAATTAAAATCCTAAGTATTGTATATTACTTTTTTTTTTATTATTTTTTTGCCCCAAGAATGGCTATGTTCCAAGATGGGTGAAGCTGTTCATAAGCATATAGTTAATTTGTATCTTTAGCAGGATACTGTAATTTTCAATTTTTTCTCCATTTCACTTTTTTATGCATTTCATAATACTTTACTCTTTCTTAAAAAATAGAAAAAGAAAATAAAAGTATTTTAAAAGTTTGACTGCAAAATTCTAAAAAAATGGTAAAAGACTGGCAGAGGAAATAGCTAAAATAACTACTGCTATATTAAAAATTCTACTCATTTTTAAGTCATGTGTTAACATAAGAGTACAATTTAAGTAAAAAAAAATCTTAAGTGCCTTGTGTATAGAGTAAAAAATCAAATTTAGGATATTTATGCCAAACAATGATGGCAAAAAAGAAAAGTAAATCACCTCTTGGATTTAATCAACTTGTTCACCTTCAAGGCTAGTTGGTTTTTCTTCATAATTAACCTTTCATGTCTCAGTTTCAAAGTTGTATATAATATTCATGTGTAATGATTAAGAAAAACACTTTCATGATAGCTGTAAGGAGTATTTAATTTAATTCCTTAAAATTATAAAGCATTTTGCACTTCTTTGAACATCTGCATTAAGTGCAGGAACATGTGAGTCCCACTTTGCTAGTGAAAACTGTGTATGCAACTCCCTGTGCACCAGTCCTAAAAATAAATAATCAAATAAATAAAATTACTGGCATTTTCATTGTGATTTGAAAACACAATATAGGACTGCAGGGATCCAGGTGTGCAAATCATTTTGTTCTAATACCCATAATTTTGTTCTTGATGAAGCCTCTGCAAAAAGAACATAGGAAATGTTTGGAAAACAGTACGAGCTTTACAGACACCCTTCTACTATTGGTAATTTTTGACACTATCTGATGTTTCTTGGATTGTTTCATGCAAAATACAATCCTGGTAAAACCCACTCGTCTTGAATGCATGCTAAAAAGTAACCTCTGACTGTTAAAAGGCTAATTCGCTCTGATCGATACGCACCTCATACTGCATCCTCATACTGAACTGAAAGATTCCTTATAGTGTCATTAGCGTGGCAATTTCTTATGGTCATCAAGTGCTGGATTGGATTGTATGTTAGAATAATTTGAAAAGGACTCATCCATCCCTTTCTTTCCCTCCCTCTTTCTTCTTTTTTTTCTTTTGTTTTTTATTATTCATTAAACATCCACATCTTCCTTTTTGTGTGTGTCATAGAAAAGAATGTACAGTTGACTTACCTTCCACTTTCTCTGTGACGATACTTGCTCTTTGATTCCTTCCTGAGTTCAGTTCAGTTACTTCTTCTTTCACAAAGAAAACGACTTCTTGAATTTATTTATCAGACACTGTCAAGTTAAGCCTTCTCTACTGCACATACCACAAATGCCAGTCCATCAGAAGGTTAGTTTTGCTTCCTGGACAGAGATTCAGGCAAAAGGCTTGGTATCACTGGAAACTAAATTAACTACATACTTAAAATTTATTGTAGTGTCTCATCTGGTTTTAGGGGGTTTTCATCTGTAGTGTATGTGTTTAGATAGCATTCCTTTTTTTTAGTTAGTTTGTGTAGTTCTTCTTCTAGACAATATGAAGGAAAGCCAATGGTAACTTGTTTGGTATTTCTTTGTCTTGTGTTCTTTAAAGTGTTGCCAGTGCTTGTTGCACTTTAGTCTTACCTTCTTAATTCAACAAATATTTCAAATATTGAAAAGTTGCCATTCTCACTTTTTCTGGCCTCCAAAATTATATTTTATTTGGATCTTCCCATTCCTAGTGTACTCAACTGTTGATTCTTGCCAACATTTTTTTAAAAAGGTATCTTATTTCAAGTTGTTCTATCTTCATCTGTTTATATGATAGAATTCGTCAGTGTCTCTTCATGAAAGAAATGTCATGCCAAAATACTTATCTTTTCTGGTATGCTGATCACAGTTAGCAAGCTAGTCATGCATTATAATTGATGAAAACAAAGAAGGGTCTTGGATTATTTTTAGGAGGCTAGTCTTTGACTTTTCACACTTTTTGTATGCATCCCTGTATGGACACAATCTTACACAATTTCTGTTACACTTTACAGCCACAATGCAAGTATAAACCAGTAACTTCAGTGGTACTTCAGAATCACTATGCAAGTATTAACTGGTCTCATCTTACAGCATCCAATCAGCTTAAAAAAATCCCAACAAACAAAACACCTCCTTCCAAGTCAAATGTTTGGAATGTTATTTCAGTCTGGTCTTAAGTGTGGATGAATAAATATTTAGTTAGGAGGTCTTCAAAATATGTGGATGAAATGGTAGCTGTTCCTGTGTGATGCCTTGTAACTTGGGTTAAGGGTCACGCAGTCCTAGAACATGGTCTAGCCTATAAATGGTTTTAAACAGAAATCATTGCATTGGGTTTGTTTATCAGTTACCTTCTGTTTTAGAAAGTCAGTGGCAGAATTATAGTTGAGTTTCTCAGTAAGTCATATCACAGAAGCATTTAGTTTTACATCAACATTGGAAGCCATAAGCTGGTAACTTTAACAACTGCTTTTTCTTTAGTTGAAAGGATACAAGTGGCGCTTCACATTTTTGCAAAAATACTGCTTAGTTGCTAGCTTTGCTTTAGATAACTGTCTATGTTTAGCTCATATCTGAGGCTAAATTATAGCAGTTGCTCTATTACCTGATGACCCCTTCCTGGCAGAGAAGAGGAAATCAGGAAGAGGGAAAAAGATCCCTGGGTTGAAATGAAAACCGATTTAATGAAAAAATAAAACTGATACCAATGCCTATATAAAGTTATAGTTGGACCAGCAAAGATACAGCAGCCACACTAAACAGGAAATTGTTGGATTAAGGGTTGGACTTGATGATCTTGGAGGTCTCTTCCAACCCAGATAATTCTATGATTCTATGAAAGCAGTCCTGAGAAGCGGGAGAAGGAAGAGGCTGCTCTGTCCTCAGCAAACTTCTTCCCCCTTTATAACAAGCGTGGTGTCTATGGTATGGGATATACCTGTAAGACAACTCAGGTCAGCTGCCATGGCTGGGGGTCATTAGCGGTTTTGAGTCACCCATGGCAGTGTTACCAGTGAAAAATAGATAAATGCTTGTATATCCAAGTAGATACTAAAAGAAGCTAGAGATAGCATGGATTTTAATGCTGAAATCTGATTCTAATTACAAATTCCTTAATGATATTGACATTTCCTTTGACTAATAAAAGAAAATCATGAACGTGGGTCAAAAGAGTGTTTTACACATTCTCTCAAAAAAAAAAAAAGGCTTCTATTACATGGGTCAAAAATAAGTGAAGAAAATGCTCTACAGGTGCAAATTTAGAAACCTGTGTGCTGGGTCAGGACATAGTTTAAGATGGTTGTGCCTGGTGGACCAGTGCTAGGCAGCACAAATGAATTTCCCCTTTTTCCCCATGCAGCTGCTTTTGTGGCTTGTTTCACACAATGTGGTGAATAGGGAGTTCTGCTACCTGATTCTGCAGCAGTGAACTGTTAGTTGGGCAGTGCATTAGCTGATTTATAAAAACTTAAATTCTTTATTTAGTCAGTAAAATAAAATTACTTACTGGACATTATCTTGAATATTACACCCCTCTGTTTTTCTGAACGGCTAAAGGGGGCTTTTACAGGTCTACTTCAGCCTTCTGTTTCTGTTCGTTCATGTCCTGCCTAGTCTGCCTCTTCAGATCTTTGATACCCAGCTGCATATAGAGTTGACAGAAGACTTGAGACAAAGCTAGTGCTGGTTGTATTCCCCACAGTGTTAACTAATCTTTGCACTTTTATTTTCCTTTTCTGATAACTTTCACTTCTTGTGCTCAATGAGAAACAACTTTGCTCTTTACTTTTATTGTGTTATCTTTGTAACAGGAATCCATCCCTTCTCTATAGTCCTCTGAGGTTTTCACGGGTAGTAGGATTTTCCTCACACATGGAATATGCCTGATGGAGATACAATGAGATATCAGCAAGGGGTATTTAAGTTACAGTTTAAAAAAAAAAAAAAAAAANCCATATTTTTAGGAGTAGGTCAGACAGTAACCTGTGAGTAATGGCTCAAATATAGATGGTCATGGTTTGTGGATGGGCATGACATAAAATGTCAAGGTTTGTTCTAGGCTGGCCCCCTCCCAAATTGATGGAAATCTTGTGTTGAAAAAATTCCCTTTTTTTTCTTTCATCTTCTGTGAATTTGAGAAATACTTGAAGTTGCAATAGTATCTTTTCCTACTACTGCAAATTCTAGTTGGAATTATTCAGAATTCAGAAAATTAGAATATAAAATAAGGATAATCTCCATTGCCACAAGGTAGGTTTTCAAATGTTCTAATGAATAGTTTGTCAACTTTAATAACAGTCCTTTGTGTGATAAAATTACCACGCATATGTGGCATGTCATTATCCATATTCATGCATGTAACAGAATATAGTTGTTCCAATGTAGTTTGAATATCCATGCTTTGAGATAACTACAGTTGTTGTTTCTTTGTTTAATCATAGGATATGACAAGAGAAATCTACTAATATCTCAAGAAATAGCAACAGCATTTACAACTATCTCTATTTTGTGTTAGTTTGTATTTTGTTGGCACTGCAGTAATTTCTCAGTCCCTAGTTACTCAAAAAATAATGATTTTACTGAGCAGATTATATATTATTTTTGAAGCTTTCCATTATTCAAACTTTGGCCCTTGTTTCAACAGTGGTTATTCAAAGTTTTTTCCTTTAAATTTATTGTGGAAACTGTTATAAACTTCTAAAAAAAAAATACCACAAGCCTATACAGCAATGGTTGGTGAGTGGAGGAGTAGTAGGAAGGTGACACATTGCAGGGTTACAAAAAATAAAGATACTTGGCAAAAAGCAGACAATAGTTTGCTTTGATATAAAATCATGGTAATATTAGTAAAGTTTCAAGGGCTTTGAGAGGGAGACAAAAGTGCTGTCTTTTTGGATTGATTTACATGGTAGGAATGTGGATGAAACTGGAGGGGGTTTTTGAGCATCTGTAGCTGATTTGATTATGATTACTGAGTAACTGAAATTCAGCTTGGCTAAAGTTTTAATCTTGAAATATTTTTTTACTTGAGTTAGTCACAAAGAAATATTGAAGAGAGTTAACTGAACACATATGTAATTGTAAACTTCCATACCAGCATGGACTTGATGCATTCAGAGAGGCTTCTATTTCCATACATGTTGTCTGTTTTAATTTTGGATTGGGTTTGTTGTTGTTGTTTTCTGTTTGGGGTTTTTTTGGTTGGTTGGGTTTTGGGTGTTTTTTTTTTTCCTAAAACAAAATGATGTCATCTTTGTTATCAGTAAAGAAAGAAGAAAATACAAGAGGTGCATTTATGCTTTACTTCCCCCCTCCTATACTGTGTGTTGCTAACAATCTTACCATTAGTACAAAATAGATACATTTTGGCATCTTATGAATAACAAACTTAGGGAGATAGAAAGCATAAATTTCTGTGTCAGCACCTACTAACCTCACTCACTTCAGGGAAGGAAACATAATGGCATGCTCCTTTGACCAAAATGATTCACCGTCTTCTGTTATATCATAATTTTCTCCCTGCACAGTAAATACACATGGAAAGTGTTGATTTGTCTTGGACAAATCTACAAGGCAAAATTTTTGGCAGTAGAAGAAAGTATTGTGTGTTTCTAAATTACCTAATCAAGTAGATATTTCATTTTTTTTAAACAGTTGTCAGGTTTTTGTTTTGGCTTTTTTTAATAGGGACACTGATTCTTCAAGATTAGAGACCTTGTGTTTTCTACAGGGAGAACAAATATTTGATGTGTTGTGGTTTGGCATAAGAAAACAACATTGTTCATTAAATATATTTACTTTATTCCCATATATTTTGTCTAGACTTATGATGTATTATTTAAGAGTTTTTTGAAATCTCTTAAATAAGCCACTAAGCACCCTGCTGAGATATAAACTGAAGAAGTCTGGAGGAAGTCAGCAAAAATCCTCTAGAATAAACAATAACAGTATGTAGCCAGTCATCTAACTCAAAAGACTGGGCAGAAGTCTGCTTAAAAAATTGGCTGTTTCTAAGGTTTTTCATGTCAGAGAGGAAGGAGACCTATGTGTATGTTTTGGTGTGCAAATGCATATAAATACTATGCAGCCTCATGGTTCAGAATGATGTTCGCAACTGTGATATCTTTGCCTTACAACTAAGCTACTGATTTTGTAGGAACAGAGGCAGTTGAACAGTGGCTGTGAGGTAAAGTAGTCTCAGTTTTGGTTTTGTTGCAGTTTATAAATTAAGTAGCTTCATGGCTCATTAACAGTCAAATTGAATACATCCAAAGATAACTCGTCACCTAACCTAGTTTTGGTGTTTAAGCTCATGCTTCCCTTTCAATCCATATTGACCAAATATTGTTGATTTTTTTTAATTATTTTTAGCTGCTCGATGTGTACAGTTGGTGCTTCTAAAGGAAAGGATTAAACTGGTACATATGATTTATTTTTTGAAAGGTTGCCAAGACCCTCTGGGGGCTAGTATTACCTCTGCTGTAGATCGTTTTATTTGCTTTAGCTTCATTTTTAGTTTCTTACGTTTCCATTATTCAATCTTGTCTTACCAGAAGAAAAATGGAAATTCCTACATTAGACAAGCAAAATACTTTAGTGCATGATCTTATCCTTTATATGGTAATGAAGATGATGTAAGTTGCTTGGTATTTCACCATAGGTCACTTCTGTCCACTAGAGTAACACTGACCTTCCTACTTTGTATTGTCTCACTATTAAGGCATAATACAAAGGCTGTAGTGTTAACTTATGAATAAAGTGGGAATCTGTCATCTAGATTTCATGTCTAGACAACTAAACCTGTCAAATTATTTCACAGAATCTTTTGGGTATTGCCCTTTTAAACAGAGGCTCTACTTAGTTAATCAATGTTAAACTGCATTATCTTCAGCGAAAACACTATTTATTTGGTCACTTTGTGAATGTATTGAGGCACTGAAAGTTAATGTATTTGCAGTCAAATGGCAAGAAATAGTTGTATACTTTTTTTTTTCTTTTTGCTTCAGGGTCTGGGATTTGGAAGGAAATGAGAAGGCCCATTTTGTTTTACGTTCTCCTGGAATGAGTGTTTGCTGGCATCCTGAGGAGGCTTTTAAGGTTGTGATTTCCAGCTCTTCACCCTCACCACCTTAAAAATAACAGGAGGGGGGGTTTAACTAAACTATGAATCTTTGATAGTCTAGAAAGATTGAAGTTTGGGGAGCTAGTACACATTGTAACTGGATATTGGTTAAATCTGCTAATGTGAAGTCACTGTAAATTAATTCTCGTTCCCATTTTCATCCTTTTACCCTCAGTCTCTCACTCCTCCCATCAGAAATAATCTTTCCTGATTACATAATCAGTTGTTGTTGATAACTGTTCTGCAGATTGCATATTAACTTACATTTATGAAACAAGAGTTCAAGTTTTTCTCAGTCATGGTATCATGGTTCACCAGTAACTCTTATAAAGCATGCCAAGTTTTGAAAAGTATCTGTTTGAAGTTAGGAAGGGATTTTTATGTTGTTGTTCTTACTTGGAATATATGAAATATGAACTGAAAAATCAAAACAAATCAACTGTGTTTTTCTACTTATCTATTTATTGTACTGGGAAGGATTAATCAGCTGATATATACCAAAATACTTAGCTTCATTAATGGTCTAGTCCTTGCAATCTTGGATTTATTAGTCCTGCTATGCCAATCAGCAACTGCATTAAATAGATATAAATAGTTGTTCAGATTACCATAAAAATATGCATTTAAACCAGGGAAAAGTAGTCATATAAGGTTTCAAAATATTTATATAGCAGTAGGGAAGAAGGATCTCTATTCTCATCACACTTTCCACCAATGTCAATATCCAGGTCTTACTAAGAAAACTAGAAAAAACTGTTGATTTAGGTGGTATCACAATTGAATGTGTTTTCTACTGGGCAACATTGTTAGCACAACAAAATTGCTAGATTTGATCGAAAGTGTTGCAATATTACACCAGTCTTACATATAAGGTTGTCTTTCCTTTGACCCTTATAAAAGAGTAGGCATGGGATTACTTTTTTTAAAGAAAACCCCCCTTTAAAAACAAAAAAACCCCAAACCTTATTGCAAGTCAAAAGGCATTAATGCACCATGGCCTTTAGTTTGTAGAAGACCCTGTTTTGGTGGCAGCTCTCTTTTTCCAAACCAACTTGGATGTTAATGGGGTATTGTTTTTAATGCTTTTTTGCCTGCCTTAACTATTGTTTGTGACTACCTGAGAACCATCATCTTGTCATGGAGAAAACATCTTTCATCTTTTCATCAGGAAGCTCTTTCTACAATACTTAGTAAACAACTTAATACTCTAATATAAAAAGTTTAGATTAAATCAGTTGCAAAAACAGTTATAGGAGGAAATAAGAGATATCTAAAATCAGTAAGCATGAATCCAGATTCTACAGTTACACTGATTAATACTGTTGTTTCCTTGTACAGCACTATGGCAGTCAGTCAGTTCTTTGTGCTAAGAACAGGAACTTTGTAATTTTAAAAGAATAACTTTTTCTTTACAATTCTAAAAGCACAGTGCATTGGTGGTTAAGAACCGTTGCTTCTAAGCACCAAAGCTATATATGTAGATATGTAAAGATATATAGAGATAAAAAAATGTATAACAATGTGATGGTAGTGTGGATTAAAGTGCTTTTTATTTGTTGGTGGAAGAGTGTTTAGGAGAATGAGGACAGGCTAAGAGAATTGGGGTTATTCAGTCTGGAGAAGAGAAGGCTCCGAGGAGACCTTATTGTGGCCTTGCAGTATCTGAAGGAGGCCAACAAGAAAGCTCGTGAGGGACTTTTTAGGACTTCGGGTAGTGATAGGACTAGGGTGAATGGATGCAAACAGGAGGGTAGATTTAGGTTAGACATTAGGAAGTTCTTCACTGTTAGGGTGGTGAGACACTGGAAGAGGTTTTCCAGAGAGGTTGTGGAAGCCCCATCCCTGGAAGTTTTTAAGGCCAGGCTAGATGGGGCTCTGGGCAGCCTGATCTAGTGGGAGGTGTCCCTGCCCATGGCAGGGGGTTTGGAACTATGGGATCCTTAAGGTCCCTTCCAACTCTGACAATTCTATGATTCTATACTGTTTTCTGGTACAAAGTGAAAAATTGAACCTATTTTTAATATTATTAGTACTTGCTTGAATGTTTGCTAGGTTTGTTACAGAGCAGGAAAGGTGTTAAGATACAATACATGCTAAGCTAACAAAATTCTATTAATTTCTCTTAACAGCTGATGGTAGCAGAGAAGAATGGAACAATACGATTCTATGATCTAATTACACAGCAGGCCATTCTCTCGCTGGAGTGTGAACAAACGCCACTGATGTCAGCAGACTGGTGTTTAAAAAACACTCTTAAAATTGGAGCAGTTGCTGGAAATGATTGGCTAATCTGGGATATCACTCGCTCCAGGTATTTTTATATACATAATAGGTTTCTTCATTCTCTCCTTCAGCAGTACATGAAGAGATGTGGCTACTTCGCTAACAGAGCACTTAAATGCACTATGTATTGTATCACCTATTCAGTAAATAAATGAACATTCATCAGGAGTTATTAAGTCAATACACATCATTCCCTGGTATTGTTTGTTTCATCTTATCTATCAGTATTTTCTCTTAAAAATAACATTGTCTCTTTTTGTCCATTTAAGACAGCATCTTACTACTTTTTGCTTCTCACTGTTAAGTTTTATGTGTTTATTAAAATTTCATTCTGAGTCATAAATAAGTAGTTGTAACTACTTCATTTTTCCTACTCCGAACTGAGAGGTGTGCTGCAGGAGTGCTTTGCTTTTCGGGCAGCTTCTTCACAGAGAGTAGACCTTCAGTGTCCCTTTCACTGTTTAAATGATGCATGCTTTTGGTACTTAACAGTATGAGCTGTAGGTATTTGCAGAACATTTTTTTACCCTGAATGTCTCTTTTAGTTACCCACAGGATAAGAGACCCGTGCATGTTGATCGAGCCAGATTATTCAGGTATAAGTGTTGTCTCTATTCTGTGGGGTTTTTGTATATAAATCTCTGTATATGCAAGCAGTTGTGAGTTTAGGGATCTGGTTAAGTCTCACTTAAATAATTTTTAGGGGGACCTGCTCTGTAGACTTTGTGAAATTTGTGAATGATCTACATTTAGTATATATGTGTAACATTCCCTTTTTTTTTTTCTATTTTGCAACAACGTGCATATGGGGCTGTGGGTGGTGAATCATTTACAAGCCATTTCTCTGAATTTATTTCTCTGGTGTTAGTGGAATATTTGACAGCTTCACAGCATTAACCACAAGGGAAAGAACTCCACTTTGTGTGCACTTCTGGTAGTCTGATAGACATATTGAAATGTCTGTTAATTTTATTCGTAGGTGGTCCCAAGTGAATGAAAATCTGTTTGCAACCACTGGATATCCAGGAAAGACAACTAGTCAACTGCTTATTCATCATTTAGGACATCCCCAGGTAAATTTTTGAGTTCAGCTTTTGACTGGAACTCAATCTGTTAAACCAGGCTCATAAGGAATTAAAACCTTAAACTAAAAACTAGCCCAGACCATCCAGAAATCCTCCTTGGTCTACCTATTTTATTTTGGTTTGTGTCATCCATACTAAGGAAAACAAAATCACATCACACTTAACTGCTGTTTTAAAAGCACCTTGATCTGTATGTTTTAGTTTGCCTCATTGCTGCTAGGAGGAAGAAAAACACATATAACCTGTTACTAATAAATTTTTCAGTATCTCTAATTCTGAAGAGGCTAAAACCAGCTGGTTGTGTATTTTGCAGGTTTAAACTGATTGTATTTTAAATCATTTATGAAAATCTATCCAGAGACAATGAATGCAAATCATAGGATGTATTCTGGTTTGGCTGGACTTAGTATACACTTGTAATGCTTACAGTAAAAATATTACCTCCAAACTTAATAGTTGTGAGTACACTTAAATAGCAGAAAATAATTTCATTTTAAAAGAATTCTAAGCTTGAAAGTATGCCTTTAAAATACTATTAATATTATAATAAAAAAGTTGAAACAATTTGTTGTTATGGAATATTTTGCTGTATCTTAAATATAGTAAGTAGCTACTGGAACTAATCAGATAATCAGATTTTTCAGTTGCATTTCTGTTGTATTTTAACTCTTTGTTAAGGAGTACTTAATCTATAGTGTTTATTTGTGCAACTTGGTATGTGTGGTATAGAAATTATTTGTGTGGCACACTGTATTGATATTTCTCTTTTCTTTGGTGTTTTGTTTGTTTGTTTGTTTTTGTTTGTTTTTTCTTTTTTTTTGTTTCCCCAAAGCCCATTCTTACTGGCACTGCAGCTGTAGGATCTGGTTTGACGTGGCATAGAACTCTTCCATTGTGTGCAGTTGGAGGAGATCATAAAATTTTCTTCTGGGTGACTGAAATGTAAAATAAGCATTTGCCTTCAATATGAAACTTTACACCATAATGTCTCTTTTCTAGTAAAACAAAGGAATTTACTCTTTGTGCTGGTATTTATTCACTTGGAGAACATAAGAAAGGAACAAGTAAACTATGAAACATTTGTGTTTGATATTTTGCTTGCAAATACAAGAGCTTTTGTTAAATCAGTTATGCATCTGATACTTGATTACTTCTCTTAAATAAAATGTACACTTTTTTAACATGGAATTTCATGTGAAATGATTTAAGTGGGTTTTTTTTATGAGATTTTGTATCTATCAATTTCAGTCTGGCAGTTTTGCACAGCTAACACATCTTAAATACTTTGAAATTGTCCAAAGTACCTACAGAAAGAACACCTGTCCCTATATTAACTTTCCTGACCATCACTATAAGAAAGAAATGCAATCATATACTGTCATAAAATGTTCTCTGTGAATATATTTGCTGAATAAACTGGTTGCCACTATCAGTGAAGAAGCTAATAATATAATCAGAATGGTGATTTTTAAGACATATTAGAGAATCAGTCAGCTGGAAGGGACCTTGAAAGATCATCTAGTCCAAACCCCTTGCCACAGCAGGATTCCCTAGACCAGGTCACACAGAAGCGCGTCCAGATGGGTTTTGAATATCTCCATAGAAGGAGACTCCACAACCTCTCTGGGCAGTCTGTTCCAGTGCTCTGGCACCTTTATTATTTCTCTTAAGATGACAGAGATTTACTTCAAGTATGCCAAACAGTGTATGGGTTTTTTGTTTACAGCCTTTTACTTCCAGCCTTTACAGGAAAATCAAAGACATTCTGGTTTCTAGCAGCATGGTTTTTGTACCAGAAATAAGCAAAAGCAGAAGGAATAAAAGACAGAGGTAACTCCTGTCTTTCAGTATCCTTTTTGCATACTTTTGCAAGTGAAGTGATACCAAAATCTTCAGTTAGTGTTAACAACTCCTTGCAGCATTGTAGCCATCTTTATTAGCAGTTCTTAGATTTTAAAATACTCCTTTGGTTGTCTCTGTGCTGGACACATACAACCAGTTCAGAGTTAGGATACCAATAAGTGAGATTGCAATCACCTTTTAAAAAGTAAGACCATATTTAATTTCTTATCCTTGAGAAATTTTGCTTTCCAGCCACCACCAAAATTTACATAAAAGATACAGTTCCTCATAGGTTCCATAGGTCTTGGCCGGTGTGTACTTAAACAGTAAAATAAGCAGACTGAAGGATGATTCATGATGCAGCACTTTGTTTGACCAGAAAGTGCAGGCTTAACGGGAGGTTTAATTGGCTTGTAAATACAGCTAAAAATCCTTGTGGGTCTCAGAGGAAGGACTGGATTAGGATACTGCTATCCTTCTGCTTGTGTAGTGAAGCTGAAACAGGGTTGGTTTTTTTGGTCCACTCTCAGTGCAAAGTTTTACATCACACCTAGCTGTGCAGAGTATCATACACTATCCTCAGTACCTATATTGACCAAGGCTGTTTGTGTTAGGTATGTGCAGGTGCATTGTAACTGAGACTTTATTTGCTTAGAACTGCTTAAGACCCAAGGGAGCAGAGAGCAGAAATTCTTTTGTTCTGTAGTTAGTTCAGAAGCCAGGATGTTTGTTTTTAATACTCTGGTTTTAAGGACTACTTAGAACTGTTTACCAAGGATTGGAAAGATCTTGCCAAGTTTAAGGCTCTTCGTGTTACTTCTTTCCAGTATGAAATATTTAGGGGGGAAAAAAAAAAAGCAAAAAAACAAACAAAAAAAAAACACAAAAAAAAGAAATTAGCAGCTAATGTTTTTAGCATGTTCCTCATGTTCTTCTCTACAGAACAAACTAATTAGTTAATTCTGTACAGAATAAAATAATTAGTTAATCCTTCGATGTTGCCTTAGCACAGTGCTTGGAGAATTGAAACTCAAAAAGCCATTTTCAGAGGACTGCAAACCATTAATCATTTAATTTGATTTATTTTATTTTTGAGTGAATCTACGTAACACCTGACATTTGCATGAATCAGTCTTTGTAACTGTCAAGGGTTGATAATTCTCTGAACCTTCTGTTCATTAAATTTGTAGATATTCTGACATACCTAGATTACTGAGGTACTTTTTTTTTATAATTCCGTTGAGGGAAAAATCATTGAAGCAATATCAGTTTCATATAGGAAGCCTCGCCAGAATACCCATGGCAAGCATGGATTTAGAAGACTCCATGGGAAACTGAAAAAATGTTAATCCACACTCTGACCTTTTCGGCTGTTCATTGGACCACCTTAGTAAAAACAACTATTGCCCCTATGGAGGATCAGGTGACACCATGTCTGGAAATTTTTTTGGATCAGCTTTTTGTTTCTGTTTAACTTCCCTCTCAATTGTATAGCTATTTGAGTTCTGTGCTGATTCTAACAGAATATTGTGTCTTGGGACCTGTAACAGTATATAAACATGCAAAATGCATATGAACATTCTAAGTTACAGTAGCACTTGCCAGGTTTTTTTTCAGCTAGTGCAGTTTTGTTTTGCAATTGACTAGAGGCTCAGATTTTGTGCAATATAAAATATATATGTAGCAGATCAATTTTGTTGGTTTTGGCTTTACTTTCAGGGCTGTTGCCTTTGCTTTTTAGTGTTTGCTAATTACAAGACAAAATATGTTTTACTAATGATGAAGACAAAGCTTAGATCAGTTTTCTTTACACACTGCTTTTGCACTCCAAGTTAGCCTCAGCATCTCTTAGGTTAACATCTTTTAAGATACTAATGTTCAGCTGAACTGCATTTCAGTAACTGCTAAAGTCTTTAATCTTTCCTTCACTGAAAGGTGGAGCTCCATGTCTGTTTTTAAATGCCTGCATATAAATGTACATATACATAGGGTATAAACTGCCAGCACTTACATACTGTAAAGTATTTATTCTTTAACATTTATCATCCAGTCTGGGTGCTGGTACAAAATACATTTTCAAATCCTATGCACTGTAAATCTAAATATTGTCACTCAGTTATTTTTTATAAATCCTGCCACTGGGAGTTCAGTCATTAATAGTTTCAATTAAAAAAAAAACAAAAAACAAACAGTTCAATTAAAACATTTTTTAAGAGGTTTTGGAAAAATATGGATCATTTTCCTCTTCTCTTTGCTTTTCACTTTTCATACCCTGCATTTCCTAATTCCAGCTGGGAGAAAATGTGCTACGTTGCACTTTTCTGTGCAGTATTTTTTGCCAAATTAAAAGCAGGAAGTACCAGAAAGTTCACTGAAGAGTATATTCTTGTGAGATTTCTTGTCCAGCTTTACAGACCAGGAGATTCAGATAAGATTTGACTAGGAATTTACTTTATTAAATTTCTGTGGCATTGCCTGGAAAAGTTGCATTATTGACATTTAATAGTAAATGAGATTAATTATTCTTGAATATGATTTAGGAGATTTTTGAGGCAGTTAAAGTGGCAAGATAATTCACTGAGATAATTTAAACAAACTGATTAAACTAGATAATTTAAAGAAGCTAGATTAAACCTACTGAACTTTGTAGGCTGACCCTCTGTCTTTCCTTTGGGAGATGTGAGAAATTGCTAACTACACGTTATTGCTCCAAAACATGCTATGAAACACAGGTTCAGTAATTCAAACAGTATGGGCAAAAAGACTTTGCTACAGTATTTTAGTAAGAGAGTAATAATGATGTGCATATGACAGCAGGTTTGTAATAAATGTATTGTGAAAGTAATAAATATTAAAAAAAAAATCTGCTTAAGTGCATAAATGAGAATTTTATGTAAACTTGAGTAACAGATCTAAGTCCTCTGTGTACAGCTACCATGAATTCTTTATATGGCCTTGTGGAATGCTTAGCAGAGTGCAATAACTTAGAAGTAAATTGAGAATTTTGTTAAATTTAAAACCAAAATTAGCATAGAACATAGTTCTAATCTTCAAAGTATTGAAGTAATTTGTGTGTCTTTATTCATCTCATCACATGAGACGCTTCTTACTGACAGCCTAGGTAGGATTATGGCAGATTCTTAACTGCTCTAAATTTACATAGCTTTTTTATTAAATGTAGCAGTATTTAAATGTAACCATGAAAAATTTTCACCAAATATTTTCTTCACTACACTCTATTTGCATTCACTGCTGTAAACAAGGACTCCAAATCACCCTAATTTGTCATACCTTCCAGCAGTACACAACCTGAGAATTTAAATGACGAAAATTTTGTGTAACAGGTTGAGCTGTTCCTAGTGTTTCACTCCAGTGTTTGTTACAAACAGCACATATTGTCTTTCTAGGATTTTTCATTGCTTAGCCTAGTGTCCTGGTTTGAGTTAGAACAGAACTTATTCTGTTTAAAGACTTGACTTTTCAGCTAAAGCTTCTCTAAGTAACTGCACTTTCTGAAACTAACAGCATGTTTTTACAGACACTGCCTGCTTTTAGCAGTGATAAGACCTAATGTTTAGATTTACTACCAGGGATTGGCATGCAAACCAAGGACCAAAATAGGACCGGGACCCGCCTCGCCTCGCCTCGCCGGGACCCCCGCGGCAAGGACGACTGTTCTGGGGCAAAAGCAGCGCATTTACACTGTATTCCACAATGGAGCGGACTGCAGAGCGCCCCGCCGAAGAGGTGGATTACAAAGAGACATGTGGAGCCCGGAGCAGGTGGGCAGCGAAGCCCTGGCTTTCACACACTCATTGTACAACTTCCTGCCTCTCCCCACTCGGACTACGTTTCCCATGATGCATTACGGGGGAACGGGGGGGTAGGGGGTGTGTGTTGTGGGGTGGTAGCAGAGTGTGCGTGCGCGGTTCCGCGGCCTCGGATTAAGGTTTTGTTTCCGGGCCGAGGCCCGGCGGCGTTGTACGGAGCGCCAGGGGTTTCTGGGGTGCGGCGGGAGGCGGTCGGCGGGTGCGGGGTCCGCGGTCCGCGGTCTCAGTCCTTCGGGGATGGACGAGGATGGGCTGCCCATTGTGGGCTCTGGCATTGACCTCACCAAGGTACGGGCTGCGGTCGCCCGGGGGTCCTTAGTCGTCCCGCGTCCTTACACGGCGGCGGCTTCGCTGGTCCTGGTGCCGGGCCAGCCCCGTGTTCTCCGCCTCACTCAGCTGCCTGGCCCGGCCTGGTGGTCGGGATGTCCCCTGAGCCCGACTGCGGCCTCTCTGGGTCTCCCGGGCGCCCTCGGCCTCGGAGCCCTTCCTGGGGGTATGTGCTGGGAGCAGCTGGGAGAGTGCCGTCAGCACCTGCTGCCTTGGTGTCAGCGGTATCGGGGTCTTGCCTTGAGTTGTGTCTGCAGGAGTGCGACGTTAATATTTTCCAAAGGCCTTTTGCTACAAGTTCTGTGACGGCGTTGTATTTAAAGGCTAAGACATTTCTGTCATACAATTGTGAGGAAAATACTGTGCAGAGCTGCTTATTCATGTCTCTTAATAATGCAAAACCAGTTTTTTTAGCTTTGTTTCTTAACTGTAGAGCATAAAGATAGAACAGGTCCGATTGCCCCAGTGATCTGTCCACTTTTTGTGCTACTCCGTAAATTTCTGATTGGGTCCTAAGTACTGTTTGACTGGTTTTGAGCTGCAGAAGTGAACTTGAACAAACACAGCCATACAGGTGCACAGACTGAAAATCTGTCATAGAAGCAAAAGGAGGGCATCTTAGTAAAGTGTTGTAGGAGCATTGACAAATGGAAGACCAAAGAAGGGGTGAAGACCAGAGGGTTAGTAAATTCACAAACAGCTGTTCAGTGCGGCTGAAGCTTGGCTGCAAATATTTTTTCTTCTGAATATTTTTTCTTGTAAATTCTTCACTTTAACCAATTACAATTCCATAGAGTAATTCTTGTGTGAAGTCTAAGACTTGAAAAATTGTCCAAGATAATTAACCCTGAGGCACTATGATTTTACATATAAATGCTGGTGTGAATGATCCTGATTCCAGTGTCCTATAACAGTTTAAATAAAAATTCCATCTGTCTATTACATTATGAGCACCAGACTTTTTTTTTATTTATAAACATAACATTTAGTGTTTTAGTATGAAAAGTATGTGTGCATTGGATCTTACTTGGAGTGACACTGAAGTGTAATTTTAGGATAGTCTGGGCTTGAAAAAAAGAAAAGTATAAGTAGCCACTAAACACTGAGACAGGAATGTTACTACCCTAGATTTTGATTATGGTGTTGGTTGTAACTGGTATTTGTGTGGATGACCAAGTTTGCTTTTCCTTCTTAAGTTTCAGAAGGAAAAATTCTGATTTCTTCTCTGTTTTTTTGAAAAATTAACACTGATTTCAGGGATGTTCACAGTTTCATCTGTGTTTTCTTAAATAAGGTGACAGTCCCTCATTTACAGGGATTTTGCTGCCTTTTCTGTGTATCCTGCAACTTTTCAGCTCTTACGTTAGTAGTT
Organism: Galbula dea; assembly: GCA_013399015.1. Taxonomy (NCBI): domain Eukaryota; kingdom Metazoa; phylum Chordata; class Aves; order Piciformes; family Galbulidae; genus Galbula; species Galbula dea. The sequence continues at coordinate 474,857 of VWZX01006300.1, forward strand.
TTAGTGAAGAAGTATTTGTATGCATGTGTACATGCATATATTTATATGTGAAAAATTGTTTGCATATATATGTTCATAGCAAGCTTACTTTAGGCAGATTTCTACAATCGTTTCTTCTATGACATTTGTATTTTTTAACAGGTCTTTGAATCCAAATGTAAGAATCGACATCTACATGTAATCTAATTTTCTTATTTTATTTAATGCAGGTTCCTGCTATTCAGCAGAAAAGAACTGTAGCATTTCTAAACCAGTTTGTGGTTCACACAGTGCAGTTTCTCAACCGCTTTTCTACTGTTTGTGAAGAGGTAGGTTTATTATTTTCCTAGGTGTCATTTTATACAATGAAAAAAATCTTAGAAATGAGAACAATTCACTTCGGTGTTTTTTAATTTTTAATACTGGTAGCTTAAACTAAATAATTTAGTCTGTTTTCTCTTGAGTAAGTGCTTAAGACAGATTATTTATTTTCCCCAAGCTATCCACGTGAACTGCTGATTTTACCACACTTAATCCTGTTTCCTTAACCTTTTGCATTTGGCACAGTCCTTAAACATTTTGATACATGGAATTTGTCCTGAGCAGCTCCACCTGAGGATGTTGTCTTGGTTTGGAAGAAGGATGCCATATTCCTTTTGTTCTGAATCCATTTTGACATCAGTATCCCTCTCGTGTCCTAGGATTTTGCATCAAACTTGCTTCCAGATTTTACCGCCTTTAATTTAAAATTAAAGTATGATACACTAAGCTCTGAATGTAAGTAATTTTGATGCAGGTAAAAGATGTTTCTGGCAAGTGATAGGTATGGAACATGAAGCAGCTAGTGTTTAGTAAAAAAAGAAAAAGAAAAATACTTAGTTTTAACAAGTTTTTATGGTGACAATCAAAATATACCAGACTAACAGTACTAGAATTGTCCACTGGACAGGGCAAGAGTGCATCCTTGCTTGTAGATAGAACGTTTTCTAAGGTGGCTTTGAGCTTAACCTTTTTGTCATTAGTGGGTTTTCTTGTAACTGCTCGCTAGTTTATTCAACAAAGACTACTATATAGCCTTAGCCAGCAGGGCCAGGGCAGCAGTCAAATCCAATTAGGCTAAGCCATGTAATCTGAGAAATTCTGTTATTTGTTAGTAAAGTTTAGAGCCAGACCCATGACAAGTATAAAATTTGGCTTCCACATCATCATATGGAGCTGCAGAGGGAAAAAAAAAGATATTTTTTCTCCTAGATTTTTGAACTTACTGCAACTTGATACGTGGGTCAGTGTGACTGCCTGGTGATGCAGTTGGTCAGATGTCCAAAATGCACTTTTCACATGATCTCAATATTGCCTCTTACACAGGCACTGTGGAAATCGGAACACGTATTTAAAGCCATCTTCACCATGCAGCAACTCTGAAGTCTAGTTATTAAAACAGTTACTTTGTGAAGATAAACATGCTGTTACCCAAGAGACTTGATAGTTGCTTTATTAACTCCTTGAAATTTCTTTTGTATTTCTGAAGTATAGAGGTGTTTTTAGTGTGAAAGGTCCCAGTCTAAATCAACAGAAGCCAAGAAATCAAAAATTAGGGCTCACACTATCCTTTACTATAAATTTCTTTGCTCTGTCAAGTGAAACTGTCCTGTAAAGTTACAGAACTTCTTTAGTGCATCTTTTATCCCCTTTTCCCAGCTACATGTTGGGCACATAGTTCTGTTCAGTAGGAACAAATTCCTCTTTATGAACAAAGAACCATCTGTAAACAAGTCAGTACACTATCCAAAAAGACTAACTGCTGTCATTCTCTTTTAACATTTTCTAGCATATTGGCAGAACTGCCATTTTCTTAGGGTGTTAAAGTTCTACTTCAGAGCCAGACAGAATCTTGCCAACATGCCAGAAAGCTGTCAGTGGTACATACCTGCCAGCCAGCATGCTAGCCAACTTGACTTGGACAGGTCTGATGGAGTATGGTAGTGATTAGTTAAGAGTGACAGTTCTTCTAGAGTAATTTAGAAAAACTTTAGTTGTATATTTAAAAAAAAAAAAGTGTAAAAGTCTGATTGAGGTGCACCTTGTGCATATAAAGTTTCTGGTTAGTTCTGGTTCACTGTGCATTTTGACTATATAGGACTTTCAGTCACCTGCTGTATTCTTTATCAGATATTTTTTATTTTGTATTTGCTCTTTTCACCTTCCATATTTAGAAAAAGCTTTGAAGAAGGAGAAAACAATATGCCTACCATTATTATCCAGTTGCCCAAAGTAATACCCTATTTACTTTCTTTTGAACATAATCTGTCTTCATTTCTGTCAGTCATTATTTGGGAAAGCTAACTGCCTAGTAGAACTATTTAAAATTTGAACCACTGCAGCTACTGTACTAAACACAGCTGTCGTTGCTTCAGTTATTTCATTATGTTATCATGTCGTTTACACTCTGCCTTCAGCAGAGAGAAGACAAAAGTGATTTTGCTTAGCTAGATGTGAACTGTTTTATATGTATAAGTGGCCTAGGGAACTGTTTTCACATCCTAATTGTTTTCTGTTCTAGAAATTGTCAGCACTTTCTCTCCGTATCCAACAGATTGAAACAACACTCAATATTTTGGATGCAAAGGTAAGGATGTGTACAGATTTTGTCTTCTAACAGCGACAGCCTCCTAGATTACATGAACTAGATTCCTTTTTGTAAACTGAATTGAGCAAGTGAGTTCTCATAATGATTTGAAGGACCCAATAGAAAATGCTTATGCAACAAATTCTCTTTTCATGCCTTACCACTTACATTGTGTAACATTTGAACATGTAGTTGATATGGAAGAAGGGAATCAACAGCACATGGCGGAAATGTTGGGCTTGTCTTTGTTAAGCATATTGAACACGAAAGGAGCACTTGAATTTTGAAAGGGCAATGGAGCTACATGGCACCTGACTTGTGTTGATTTTATTGCAGTGTCTGGTGTTAAGAAAACGGAGAGAAGTTTTCCGATATGAAAATATGCAACTTTTGTTGCAGGGCTACAGTATGAAATTGTGTTTTCCATGCAAACTCTTAAGGAGAATTATTTTGCCCCCCTTTGTGAAGCATAAGTTTCTTTGTGTTACCAAACTGTAAAGATTTCAACTGGTATAAATAACTAGACAGATGCTTCTAAACTTTTTGATAATGAAATGTGACCTGAATTGGATCTAAGGTAATGCAGATGTGTCTGATGTGTCTTCTTTCGCTAAAACAACAAAAGGATATAATCTGTAGTCATGTGTTATCATTTAATTTGCAAAAAGAAACAAAACAGGAAAACCCACACAAAATCAAACTCAAACCCCAAAAGAAAACAAACAAAAAAACCCCAAACAAAAACCAAAACACCCACTGCAAAGTTTTAACCATTTCTTTTTCAATAATGACAGAAGCAAGTTCAGTTGGCTTTGTGTGGTTGGTAGGTGCAGTAGCAAAATTCTTGGAAAGTGTTGCTTGTACTGCAACCTTGTGTTAACAGTGAAAGCTCCAGTGGAGTGGTTTGAGTTTTATGTTGTAGAAGCCACTTGAACAAAAGAAATCTTTTGCCAATCAAAATACCAAAATTAGTGATAAAAAGTTAGGATTTTACTAATGTCAAACCTACCTGAGAATGTATGGTAAGCTGCATACTGCAGATTTTATTGTACATGTTACATATTATGGTATGCTCATTGCTTATTTAATGATGTTTTGTACATTCAGTTATCCTCTATTCCTGGCCTAGAAGATGTCAAGTTTGAAGTGTCCGGTGCAAATATGAATAGTGTTACAAATGGTCCTATGGCACAAGCTCCTGGGGATCAACAGACAGCTGTATCACCTCAGTCTGGAGTAAGTAATGAAGCGTAACTAAAACACTGAAAGAACGTACCTCTCCATGTCAAGTTTCTAGTCTCATTTGAAATAGATGGAAGAATCAAGTCTACTGGAAGAGAGCAATCAACTGTGAAGATCTAAAACTATGTTTTTTACTAATGAAACTTTTTAACAAGTGACTTAAAAAAAAGATACACCTTTCCTTGAATACGTGGCTTAAATAATTAGAACTAACTCAGATCTAATGGTAAATGCCTCCTTCCTCTTTTCAACCACACAGAAATATGAACATAAATTATATCGGGGGGCTAGGAAGGTCATGAATGAAAATAACAGTTCATATTGCAAAATTCCAACTCTTCTCCATCCTTTAGAAGGTGAGCTTTCAGCTCAAATTGGAGTTTCTAGCTTACTTTATTTTAAAGAGGTTATTACAATGAATGTTTTCTGTATGTTATCATCTGTGTACAGAAAATGCCAGATCATAATTGACCAACATCAAGATTCTATCCCTGCAGTTAATTTATTGTTGGGGTTTTGTGTGTGTGTTTGGTTGGGGTTTTAACCCAGACTTAAATCCTGTGTCAAGTCAGGCTTTCTGGCTCATTTGTAGATGCAGTTCTTTCCCCGGTTTCCTATTATAGTTTCTTTTTTTGGAATCTCCAATTCCAGTCTCTGCTCATTCTCTTTTATTTGGTGGAAGTTGCTTTTGAGCAGCAATAGCTGGAGTACCCTGCTGCTTTTTCCTGTCTGTTAAAAGATTGTAATTCTAATTTGCAGCCAGCAACATGGAAAGGTTAAAATTGTGTATTTTAGTCTTGTTAGAAAATAACTCATGATTATTCTATTTTCTTTAAAGTAGGGAGAGGTATTCCTGAAAAGAAGGTTTCCAATGCTACTTTCAAGTGGCTAGTTTAAAAGAAAATCTGCAGTTTTCTTTTGTCCTTTGAATAGTACTGTATCTTCTTGACTTTTTTTTTTTTACATTAATTTCTCTCAAGGAATCTTTGATTTCATTGTATTATCCATTAGGTTATTACTAATTACTATTATTACTAAAAACTATAGTTTAAAAGTTATATATCTGTATGAAACATTTGTTAAGGAATCAAGTAAATATTTTGAGGAAAAAATGCATTGGACCATTAGAGGATATATATAGACAGAATCTTTAAAAAAACATTTTTTATAAGGTGAGCATTTAAATTTAGTTCTGTTTTATTCAATAAGTACAATAAACTTCACTATTAGAGGTGGCTTTTTTCATGTGTGTTTACAGAGAATGGAAAGTCACACTTGTAACTGAATAAGAGCAGAGCTGGGTTTTGTGTATTCATACATCTTGGAAATCTCCAGTACTATTAAGTGTATTTAAGAATAATCTTGATGAAGAAGAGTTGCACTTTAGCCTTAAATTACAAACTTTTGGCTTGAAGTCTCTTCGTGGTTCTGGTCTGCATACCTAACCATTAAAGTATTACCTTCTTTCTATACAGCAGAACAGTATACATGAAGAAGGGTTACAGAAAACAGAGGTAGTAACAGAAGATGTCAGAACTGTGGCCAAGGATCCAAGATATGCCAGATATCTCAAAATGGTACAAGTGGTAAGTCAGTTCTCTTCTCATTCTTTGGGTGCTCCATATTTTTAGGTGGAACATCACACACAGCTGTAAGTGAATATTTAATGTCTGAAGACATATTACAGCAGTAATCTTTAAGCTAGGATAATATGGTATTTCTAGTATATCTTCTCTAGTAAATTAATTGATGTAATATATTCCCTCAGACAGTTTCAGGCAAGATCTTTCTGCAAAATTCTGCCAATATATTTAAATTGAGGGTATGAAGATGTGTAAATGTAGAGTGGTATTAGCTGGAGTCACAGAAGATGGCACTGAAAGTGTAGTTATTCTGGCAGAATTGATGTCATTTATACATCATCATTTATACATGTACTCACAGACATGATCACAGTTTGGTTTTGCTGTAGGGTACAAAATATGGTTTTGCTAGTGTAATCCAGAGCAGGAGCATTTGATTATTTCTGTAAAGTTCAAAACAGAGGTACAACAATTTCTTCACTACTTGGTTCCACTTCAGTTTCCTGTTATTCATGATGTATGTTTTGTTTACCTCTTTATCTGTGTCTGCTCTACAGATAAAACAATTGTAATCTCAATATTTACATGTGTGAAAACTAATGAAGGAGTGTAAAGGTGAATGGGAGACTCTTGGTGACTTCTGGAGCTTTAAGAGCTCTTTTTTTCACCTCCACAAAATTAATGAGATTGGAGACAAAGAAAACAAAAAAAAACCCTCTTCATTTCCAGACTGTCAGTGGAAATTTTTCTCTAAAATATGTATTATAATTCTGGAAAATATGACTGTGTCATAGTATTAGTAAAATGTTGCTTATATTAAAACTAACTTCCTGGTTTCACTCCCTATTCAGAGCAATCACTACAATTGTTTTTCTTGGTAGTTTGGATGATGTTCCAGACCTTATTTTTCATTTGAATCACAAATTGTTACTTTATGGGTAGCTTATTACAAACCATTTGCAAAATCTAGTAGTGGGGCAGTAGCAGAGAGGAGAAAGCTGTGTTAATGCGTACTGATTTAATGTCAGACTTCAAAGTGGATGTGAAAGTGCTGGATGATCTAATTACTTTGACCTTTTTTTTTTGTGACTGCTAGAGGATTGAGATCTCACTTTCCACATTTATCCTTTGTACTGGCAGTTCCTGGTGACTCCTCTGCCATCTGTAAACAGTGTGGTAGGAAAGTCAAACTAGCGTACTGCAAATTAATGTGTGATTTTGTATTTGCCAAACTTGTTGTCTTGTCCAGTCAAGTATTTCAGTTAGTGTCATTTATTCATTTGTTTGCCCAAATTAAGTTTCTAGCTGAAGAATTGTTTGAACCGATTCTTTATTTATTACTCATGATATTTGTTGTATTTAAGAATTAGCACCTGGAAGAGATACTTCTTTTGCACTAAAGACAGCTGTTCTGTGAAATAGTAGTAACTGCAGTGCAGTTAAGCATACTAAATTCCTGTGTTTTAAACTATACAATAGTAATATTCAAGCAGACCTTACAAAAGCAATATCGTATTTGCTACAACAGATGTTCAGGACACTTCTGTTGAAGTGTGAGAGGAGCAGTATACAATTTCAGATAAACTTCCACAGCTTCTGCACTTTATTTTATTCAGCAACACTTAAACATCCTATTTTTAGAGTACAGATTACCTACTTGATTCCAAACACCAAACTTGACTGCACAGATGCCAAGATACTGATTGGCCTGATACAGATTGATCCTTGCTTTAACTGAAATAAAAACCAAAGATGGAGAATGCACCAATCTCCAGAAATTGCCAGCACTGATGGTATGTGACCTCTTTCTGTGCTGTGGAGACCCGAAACCTATTTTGCAACAAGATTGCTGCGTGCACTGTGGCTTTTCTGAGATTTGCACACTTCCCGAGCTGCAGGGCCAGGCTGGGAGTAGAGCTGAAGCTCACTGTGTTGAATATATAGTGATTTGGGTTATTTCAAATCTTAACAGGGCAGAGACAAATGTGATGGAAGTTGGCTTCTCTGTCAGAAAAGTACACCTGTGCCATTTCAGTGGACACGTATGCTCAGTCTAGATTTAAAATAGTTGTTTGTTTTATTTTAGCAAGATTTAGGGTCACAGCAGTATTAGGGTCTGATTTTCCCAGATTAAAAGTTATGAAAGTATGAAAGATAAAGTAATTGTAATGCCCTGATTTTATTATAAGCAGATATAGGTACAATCTTACTTGTTTTCCCTTGTGAAAAAAATGCACTGTTAAGGGTTGTTTTGGCTAAACTTACGATTAGGTTTGTAAAACCTTCATATATGTTGGTACTGAGAGGTATCTATTTTGATGCATACAATTTTGAAATAAAACACTTCTACAAGTGTGTACATAAAAATGTAACAGTTTCCAATCTGTTCTTCAAAGTTCATATACTGAGCTCCCTTTCATTGAAAGCAAATACAAATTCTGCTTTGCCTGATCTGACTCAGTCTTGTTTTCACTTGATTTGAACTGATACGTGAACACTTCATGAGTGACTTCTGAGCTGCGCAAGGGAACCCTGAGAGCAGTCAAACAAGGGAAAAAACATGAGATAGTATGAGATGGTGTGTAGACACACTGTCCCTGGTGTCCAAATCTATACTAGAATAAGTGAATATTTTAAACTCTCATGAACTGTTCAAGTTCTCTTAGCTTTGTAATGTTTATTAGTTCTGAATTAGAGAAATTCTTTATTACAAGCTAATACCTTGCAACTCCTTGAGTCACATTTTTGCCAATAACACCTAGTAGATTGCTAAAACTTTGTGCTTGTCTTTGTGCTATTCCAGGATCCTCATGCACAAGTATTGATTGTGATTCTTACTGTGAAACTGCACAAGGGAACACAGTAAGACAGCCACCTTAGCTCTCAATTTGCCAGGTTAGCTGCTGCAACTGTCACTAGTACCACATTCTTCTCTGGAACATAAGTTATCAATGCCTTTCATTTTATCACTATTTTACTTACTTTGGACAAAAGATATTTGTCCTATGCCAAAAGAATCCTACGCTATATTTATGTTCCGAGGCCTCTCCTGACTTTGGTAGACAACCAGTAACTTTGTCCTTTGGAAATCAGAAATTATATCTTCCTTTTTTTTTTTTTTTACTTTTTTTCCTTCTGTCTTGGCATTCAGTGGTTGAGGTGGGCTTTCTGGTGGCTTGCAAGTGGGCATGGTAAAGCAACAAGTCGTGTTTGAGCAACACTAGTGAAAACATAGGAGCTGTTGGAATGTATCTCGTAAGATGACGCGAGTTAAAGCATTCTTGGGTATGCAATCTAAGATGAAGGGATGTTGTAGTGTTGCTGAATAAAATAAAGCACAGAAGCTGTCAAAGGACTTGCTGTGAGAGGAAGGAATTTAAACTCTGTCCACAAGTCCTAGAAGAGTGGAGCCTGACTTTAAAGGCACTTACATTCAGAGAAATCACTTTTAAATTGAGATTCTATTCTTATGTCCCATTTTCTTTTTTCTGCATGCTTTTTAAAGACTTTTCAATTTTTAGCACTGCCTTAAGGTGTACTTCTGGAGCTGTAGCAGATACGCTTTCCTGGGTTTTCTCCCTCTTTGGCTATACCTTCAGCATATGCATGTCTTCATCTTTTTAGACAGCTGTTCTGTGCTGTCTTTGTGCTGCTTTGTGCTTTCTTCACAGTCTCAATCCATACACGTAACTTCAGCCTCCTGAGTTTGTCTGCATGAATTGCAAATACATCTGTCCATTCCTGATTCTTTCCCTGCAATTTTCTCTAGATGATTTGCCATAAATACAAGGATTGAAACGGCTTTGGATCTGAGTACTCACTTCTAGGTTCATAGTGATGGCAACTGAGATTATCATTCCATGTTCTTGTTCACCAAGTGACATGCGTAAACTTGTAAGAAAGTGTAGCCTACAAGAACCTGTGGAATTTGGTTCACTTGTTTGAGTCCAGTAGTTTCATATTGCTCTTCCTCCTCCACAGGGTGTTCCCGTAATGGCAATACGAAACAAAATGATTTCTGAAGGGCTAAATCCAGATCTTCTTGAGTAAGTAATCTGTAACTTTCAGTGGGGCTGGAATGCAACCATGTGTTCAAAAAATTTGGGAAAAAAAGTGTGCCTTAGAAAAGCTTGTTCATGATACTGTGAATCTAAACTATCATCATTAAAACAGGTTTTGAAGTGAAAAATTTTTCCATGAAAAATGTTCTTAGATTTTTATAGGTGTGAAGAGGGCCATCAGGAGGAGGGCTGCAGTCTCAAGTGTGAGCTCTCTTTTCAGTATTGTCTACTCCAAGGCAAAGCCTAGGAAATAGAGACTGCAATGTAAATGAGTAGGTACTGCACCCTTCCAAACAGACAGTTACAGGACTTTACCATTCAGATTTGAGAGAAAGTTAAAGGGCTTTGCCAAGCTAAGGAAAAGGATATAGCAATGACAAGGTAACATTTGACAATGTGCATTCAGAGGTAAGACATCAAATAATATGTCTGTAGCCATTTTCACTGTACTGTTTAGAGAGTATGAGGTTTTTCACATATATTTTCTTTCAACAGTTCACAAACAAAATGTCATCATTTAGAGTAATAAGAACAAGCTCTTATTTTATTTTGCCGCATACATGAGGGACAGTACAGTCATTCCCAGATTCCCACAGCTGAGGGAGTGGACAACTGACAGTGTAAATTGAAGTCAGCAGTTCAATGTGTGACTGTTGATTGAGCTAACCGGATGTGAAGACTACCAGGAATAGAAACTTGTTTTTCAAAGTTATTTATCTGGCCATAAGCATGACTTTTTGGCTTGTTTTGCATTTGACACGTGATTTAGTTTTACTGTACTGTTTCACAGAATTTGTTAAACTGATGAAAGTATTAACTGTCATTCTTAAGTCATAGCCACTAAACTGTTTGAAACACTTTTTCATCCTTTTCAGAAACTGTCAATGTATTAGAAAGTTCACTTCTCCTTTCCAGTGAAGTCTTTCTACATTTTGCAGAGGTTTATTAGCTTGTTCAGTAAAATAGTACTTCCTGATGTCCAAATAAGCCTACAGTAGTAATTACTCATTTGATAATTTTCCTGATGGAATGAAAAATAAGAAAGCACAAGTAAGAACATGGGAAATTCTGAGGCAGGGTTGTAAAATGTGGTTTTACTACACAAGTGTTAAATGTGTTGTATTTTTTACTCTGCATTTCTGGACCATACCTTTCTGTAAGTGCTGGTATTTCTTTATGTTTGGGTGAATTTTTATAATAGATAAAACCAAGATAATAGGTTAACATTTCAAAAGCTTTTTTTAATAAGTACCTGCTTTTAGATTGTCTATTATGGGTAAGACAGAAACATTATTACTGTGGACTGCGGCTCACGGAATATGTTTAGGGTTTGATCTCCAAGTCCATTTTCAAAGTGCAACAGTAATGCATAGGCATTAATTCATGTAATGCTTAGATTTTCTTTAAAAAAGAAAAATGGTTTGAAAACTGTATAGCAAATCAACCTGGTTAAAGAAACCTAAGTATTTGGCAAGGTGACTGAAGCGTAATATTTTAAAGAGTCAAGGGTGTCCTTTCTTTTAATTTTCTTGCTTTCTTGTCTCACTGTCACAGACTTTTTTACATGTATCTTGCCATTCACATCACATTTTTTGGGTCTTCAGGTTCCTTGGACCTGCTGACTCAGTCCCAGGGAAAATGCACATATTGCTGTATGCTCAGTCGGTAACTGGAGACTCTCCCAGCTTCTTGCAGTGACTGAGCGTGGGTTTTGTGTGGCTGCAGAGGTGCTAATTCTAATAACATGGGCTTATTTATACTCTCTTCCTTGGGCTGTTCTACTTCTGTTTTCACTCCTTTTTCAGCTTTTTACAGAGTTTGAAAACTGCCTATTCTATCAAGCTGCAAATTTATTTCTTATTCTTCCTTTCTTACCTGTCTACAATTCCAGGAGAGTTTTTCCTGCTCTCACAAAGTAAAAAAATTCATTGCCATCTTCTCCTTAGTAGACGAGAGTTTTTGCACTGGTCTCTCCAGATCACATGTCTTTGCACAGCTCTTGTTTTGTCATTACCATGGCAACAAGGAATAATATTGTTAAGTGGTATTTGCTAGAGAAAGCAAATGCTTTCTTAATTTATTTTAGAGGTGTGCAGGGAGGAGGGAGAAGGCTCTCTTACAGTTCTTTATGCACTTCTCATTTTTGTACCCAAAATGTTTGGAAACAGTTTAAAGGTACCTTAGGGATTTCCAACAGAGAAATTGTAATAAACAGAATAAAAGCTGGAAAAGAAGTTCTGTGGCATGATACACAAGAGTAGCCCTAAAATAAATAACAATGGGACAAATAACATGATTACCAGCTTAGTTTAAAATGTAATATTTTATCAGAGAGAGCTGTTAAATATCATACAGGAAGGTAGTTTCTCTGAAGATGGCTCTTCCAGTTCCTGAGAATAATTATAGGCATGTTTTCTAACGTGGTTTCAGAATTTACCAGGCTCAGGCTTGCTTGTATTGTCAGATTGATTGCATACTTAGGAGGGAGACTCCAGGGAAAGCCAGCATCTTCAGTCAGTAGTGTTAGTCTTTAGATGGTTTACTTCTCTGACCTTCATTCCTGGTAGATCCGTGGGCAAATGTTTTGACATGATGTTAAGATTCATCTTAAACATTCTCTTCAAAAGCAAATAGAATAGGTCTGATCATTTATAGTCAATAGAAATCCCGTGGCTGCTCTTGCATGTCAGGTTTAACCCAGTGTTCTAGCCAAATTCCACTCTGAGTAATTCTTCTTTGCGTCTCTGAATTATCCCTGCAGTTTTAGTTGGATACAAGATTGTTCATTTCCTGTCTTTTTTTCATGTACTATTTACACTGCTTAATGGTGTACAGCATGTTCCTTTCAGCCATAGAACCTCTGAAGATTGACAAAAAATTGAATTAATCAGTATTGGCTGCTTTCAACCCTTTCTACAAGTATTTGCCACTTCTTAGTGATCTGTCGTTATTTCCAGTAACCTCAAAGGTGTGCATTCAAACTCACATCTAGAGTTTTGATGTCCAATGAGTTACAGTTTCTAGTGTTTATCTTTCGGTTGTAAGTGAAGCAATACCAATAAAGGTGTGAGTTTGTAAGCCATAAACAGTAAATGTGTTAAATGTTGTGGAAATAAAGTGCATGCAATTGTAGTGGAAGGCCATTAGCATTACATGCTGAGTTGCTTGTGTTCTCATCCACCTTCTATTATTTATGACATAAAACGTTTTCGTTGCCTGCAGGACCCCAGATGCCCCAGTGCCAGCCTGGGGAGATGATGGGAAAGATGAAGACAGTTCTGATAGTGAATCTTCATTTAGTGACTAAAGAGACTGGTTCTCGCCTTTGGAAACCACTGTCAAAAGTGCTGATGTGTTTGGAGCTTTAGGAGACAATGGTTTTACATAGCTCAGATGGGTGATGTGGTTTATCTGACAGCATTTTTAAGAACTAAGATCCTCCATGTTCTTTCCCAGAAAGTGTCAAGAGGCAACATGCTTCATCTTGAACCTTTCCACCATGAAAATGAATTGTGAGATCCTTACAATTTTAATACTGCATCATTTCAGATTCTTTTCTGACTCTTCTGAAATTACTTCGTAAATCTCTAGAAGGTCCCCACCCCTAAACATCCAGGTCTCTAAGACTGCATTCTGGTCATTACTGGATTTTCTATGTAACACATTTCACCTAAGTTGTTGGTGGTGTTTTTTTTCTAATGTACTATACTCTGATGCGGTACAACAGGAATTACATAGAAGTCACCTATCTTATGGTGATCACAAATCAGTGATATTCTGTTTTGAAGGAAACTAAAATACAAGTGAAAAACAATCTGAATCTATTTTCAAATATATGTTGCTATTCATTGTCATGTTAAAGCCTGTACAAAGTTGTTAAAGAAGTTCCTGCTCTGTAGAAGAGTTGATGTATCATATTCAGGTTACAGTGCTGTAGAGATCTACAAATATTGCAAGATATTTTTGAAGATGACACTGTGAAAGAAGCAAGTGCCTGGGAGATTATTAATGGTATAACAGATTCTCACTACTTGCTCACTGTCCTGTGGGTTCATAGAAACTACCTTATCATCAAAGTGACTTTTTGACTGTTGATGGGCTTATTTGAAAGGAGCTATGTCTGAGCAGTTTGCATAGGATAAGAAATCACCTCTAAGTTGGTGCCTTTGCTGATAATTTAAGCAGAGAAGCCCAAATTCAGTTTGTATAGTCATAAAACTGCATTGCTACCTCTTGAGGTATGCATTGGGGAACAATATGAAGAAATCCACTTGGAGCCTGGCTGGCCCTGAAAACTTCTCTCCAAATTACTTGATTTACTCCATGAGTCAAAAATGGCATTTCTTTAAAAAATCTTCTTTAATATCATTTATTCCACATGAAATTCTTTGCAATCTTATGTGAATTCCCTGTGGGCCAGGCAGTCATTCACCTTCTGATATTTCACATTGTTCTTGAGCCCAAGAAAAGACAAAAACTGAAGCTCCAAGTGTATAAATTCATTAGCTTTTATGACCGCACCATTACCTTCTCTCTTGGTTATTTATGCCAGTTTGGTAGGTTAGCTGCTTTTTTTTCTGTAACTTAAGCATGGCTCCCATTTTAGTCCAGCAGATATATTTAAATTCCTCATAACTTGTAAATCAGAGTAATGCCTGAATCCCTGTGAAAGCATATATGCACTAGAGAATATCTAGAGATGGCATTTCAATTGAGCTAATTATTACTCTTAAAAGTATTAAGAGTTAACACTTTGTAAAAGTTGAGTTGTTAACATATTGGCAATGTTACCATGATATTTCAGAAAGCATATAGTGAACTTTAAATCTATATTTGAAAACTCTTTGAAGCAATCTGTATAATTAAAGCTATGCCTTGTAAACAAAAGTTGCAGTTCTATTTTACTGCCATGTGGTGTTTTAAACAACAAAATGAAAATTCTTCTTAAGTCTCTGCAATTCATGTTTCTTCAAACCTAGTTATGCTGAAGCTGCATCAGTTGATGTCAAGGCTTAGGGCTGGCTGGCCACTAAATGAGTGACAGATGCTCTGTTAACTGCTCACCCTTCCCAAGGGGGAAGAGAAAGGGAATAAGGGAGGGAGACTTACGGATTGGAAAAGAAAACTAAAACTACTTAAATGAAAAAATAATAATAAAATGAAATATATACAAAACCAATATCGAACCCAACCCACTGATAGCAATTACCTCACCATCACCACTGATGCAGAAGTCCCAGACTGGAATCCACAGCAGATGGGAATCAGATTCAGGAGTTGGATGTGGGAACACATGGATTGGGTTTGAAGGCAGAATGGACAGAGTCCTACTTTGATGCTGGCCATTGAAAAAGAGAAGGGGCAAGAGAGCAAGAGCTTGACCCTTGTGATCCCTCAGCTTTATACCGAATATGTTGTATATGGAATGGAATACCTAGTTGTTCAGTTTAGCATCACCTGTCCTGTCCACTCCTCCCCACAGGTACAGCCTTTTACTCTGAAGCCCGCAACGTGGCACCCCAGATTTAGCAGTGACTTTGGTAGTAGCTGCAAACATTGAGCCTTATTGCCACCAGAACCAGGCACTGTTTGTGAAAACATGCGATTAATTTCAGAAAGTGCAGTTACTTAGAGGAGGCTGAGCTGACAAGTGAAAACACTGAATAGAATTAGTTCTGTTCTAACTCAAACCAGGACAGTGCTATCTGAAGGGGAGAGTTTTGAAAATAGGGGTTTGGAGTTTAACCTAAGCCTGTTAGCCCTGTGGCTAGAGACCTGAACATTCCATAGCCGCTATTCTAACAAGAAAATGTAAGGAAGACTGTAAAAGGGCTGTATTTTTGATACTCTTGAGCTGATATTAACCTATGTGAGGAAGTAGCGTGGTTTAAGGAGTTGACTTGAGACACAGAACTTAATTTTTCTTTTTTTAAGAAATAAAAATGGTTACCAAAACACATTTATGGAGATATGACTGCCATCGTTTATCATTTTGAAGAGGCTTTTTGTGTAATTTCAGTCTGAAAGACCTAAAATCAATGGTCTTTACATCACTACAGGTACAGTTTTTGTGGAATGAAAAAGCCTCTGTCCTACCATCACTTGTTAAAATGAGGGATAACTAGTTGTAATTGCCTATGTCACAGAATAACAATTTCATTACTTGGCATGGTGAATTTAATTGCTTAAGACTTGTGTGTTTTTTTCAGGGTAGCTGTTTATTTTGGAGTAGTGCAATCTTTATTGGCTTGCAGAAATGTTAAGAAAAATCTTGCCACTTTGTCTTCATGCCCAGTTGAGTGGTGGCACACTGCACAGTAAAAGTCCTAAGTATCTGTGAGGAACCAGGGGGAAAAAAGATAAAATCTTCCCTTTTTACCTTCAGTGCATCAGCAGCCATAGTGCTTCCACTGCCTTTGGAACCTCTGACCGCATTAAGCTCCTCTGCTCCTGCCAATCTCATCTGCAAAATACATCCCTGTACTCTTCAGTAGGAGCCAAATTCAATCTGAGATGTTTCAGCTTAGGACACATGCTGACACAAGAAGCTATTAAGTATGGGAAGGTTGGTTTGAGACTGAATTATGTCAGCTGTGCTAGTCCTCCTTGATCTACAGCAGTTTTCTAGTGAGATGGTGCTAACCCAGAAAGTTGGAAAGTCCTTAACCGCAAGCTAAATACTATAAGCAGAAAATATTCCAACTTGCTCGTTATTTGCTGTCTGTTTTGGAAGAGAAGATGGAGGGAGAATTTCAACTTGGCTGCACAGGAATCAGATATACGTAATACTTTCAAAGGAAGAGGTCCATTTTTAAGTGACTTTTTAAAAAGCTTCCAACAGCAAAGAACTTTTAAAAGATGCAGTATATATTAAGAAGTGTCAGTCAAATGTATCTAATATACCCAAATTTTACATGGATTTAAAATCATCATCCAGGGCAAAACTACAATTTGTAGGAATGAGAGCTACTTAGGCTTGTTACTAATACAACTGTTGAATGCATCAGTGTTTAAACAATTTTTTTACCTCATCATCATGTTTCTCATCTTGCAGGTGAACTGGAGTGCAGAATGTATAAAGTTCAGTTTCTTAAAAGGCACTTTAGTGCCTTTAAGACTAGATGCACATATGCATTTATGTGAGTGAAACCTCAAACAGCTGTCAAAGGCAAAACCAACATCTGGGCATGATAATAACTTTATACTGAAGTCCTATTTTAGCAGTCTTAATCATTAATCTGTTCCCTCTCAACTCTCCTGTTCAGCTACATTTGAAAAGAAAATTGATGGTTCTTTTTCCAAGCTGGGTCTCTTCCTGTCTCTTGTTTTTCTTTCCAGTGTGTGTTATTTACACCAGTGAGTAAGTTCAGTATAGTTTGACATTCTGTGAAAAAAAGTCATAAGAAGCTATAGCCTGTGCTTGGAAAAAGAGAATAAGATCAGCACTTCATGTCGCTTGTGGTCAGGTCGGTTTTGCTTTCCATAATGTTATGTAGCAAGAAACTGAAGTTCATAATGATCTTAAGCTTTCTGGGAATCCATTTTTATCTCTCATAAGCTGATACAAGGTTACAGTGGATTTGTCTGCAAAACAGAATGCGTATTTTCTTACTCTTCAGAATTCTGGCAACTTGTTGACTGAGATGACTGCAGGTCAAATGCCTGCACTAGTGTCCAAAGCGTTATTCTTCTGTTGCTTCATATGATGATGTCTCCATTCAGTCCACTTTACAGGCAAACCAGGAACCGCCTCATTAGCTCACGCCTGTGGCTTGCTTAGTCTTGAAGTCCTGTCCCTGGTACAAAGCAAGACTGAATACTTTAACGGAAGATGTGAGGAGCACCACAGTGCTCCAGCAGTCCCTTTTCCTGCCACCAAGATTTTGCTCCAGCTGTGAGCAGTGATTGATGTTCAATGCTAAATTACAAGTGCGTTAATGCTTCCAGAAACTTTTGTATTAACTCTGGAAGCTCTGGATATTCCTGTCTTTTGTTTGAGTGTCTAACTTTGCTAACACAATATTGTTTTAAGGGAGTTCCATGGGCTAGTTTGTTATAAGGGAAACTAAGCAGAAAATGAAAATAACATACCCCATGCTATAGAGAAAATAAGTAACAGAAACAGATTTAGCATTGGATATGTCTCCACATACTCATTTTGAGGAACCATGTTTAAATGGCTATAAATTAGGATGCAGGTCATTGGGTGAGGACAGATGTAGCATGAAACAGTTTTACTTGGATTTTTTTTTTAAGTTGTTTAAGTCAGTGGCTTGACCTTAAACAAGTGGATTATTGGAAAGGAAAATTCTGAACAAACATTCACTTTGCAGATAGTTGATTTTTTTTGCATCAGACTTTGTAACTGGTACGCTCTCCCTGAAGGAATTAAATAGTTAATAATAGTATTATCTTCTTTAGGTCATACACTTTTTGCTTATCAAGCTCTTGTATGCTCCAGTATACAAGTATTAGCTTGTACTTAAAAGCTATCTACTTTGAGGACACACTGTTTCCTGTACACTAGAAATCCCTTTTTGTGCTTCGCTATCACCTTCTGTAGTGGTCTGTGGAATCAGAATTCCGTTGCAGTAAAGTGGTCTTTTACTGGAAAGAGCATGCAGCTGAGTGCTGAAAAGGACAGGCAAGAAGAATGGGATCTGGGAATAATTTTTCACATTAATATGAACAGTTCTTTTTATAGATGATTACTATTAACTGCTAATAAACCTTACCCTGGATGTCACAGGTGGTGAGAACGTGTATACTTTTACTACCCTGCTGTGAAGGACACAATTGTAAGGGCCATTTTAAATGGTAACTCTCCTAAGCATTTTGATTAGCCTTTTTGCTTTCAAATAAATGATCTGTAGTGTTCATCTGATTCCATGCTCCAAGTAGATTCCATAATCCTTCTGTGATTTGTTGTAGCACGGTTTACACCATTTTTCAGGAACATGGGGAATCCTTCCCCAGTGAGGGCTAAACTGTTCATAATGGACATCTCACAGTGTTGATTTCCCTATACCACTTCCCAACAGGTCTTTGAAAAGGAATATTTTTGCATGCTGAGATGATCCTTTGATTTTCTGGATCTGGTTCACCTACTTTTAAAGTAGAGTAAAAGTAGGGAGGGAGATGAACAGAGAAAATGAGGAATGTCTTTCTCAGTTGTTTCATCATTTGCTTTTTCCCCAGTGTAGTACTTTTAGGGAACGGCCAAAGAATAACAACAAAGATTTTTTGCAAGAAACCTTGAACAGCATTGTCTTGTTTGCTCAGTATGATGCCTGGCATCATCAAAAGCAAAGAGTGAAATAGGCATCGGCCAGTATTTTTGTAAAAATGTATTAGGTGAAAAATGGTTCCTAATGCTTTATGGTGTTCAATGTGGTTTAGAGAGAACTCATGTCAAAAGCCTGCGTGCACAAAGGCATATATCGAGAAGATGGTTTCAAAGCAGCTGAATACAGTTAAAATATCAGGGGCAGGGGGATGATTATTAGTATTTTTCTTACTGGAACTTCTGTTTGCCTCTGACTTGGTTTTTGTGTCTGCCTCTTCTTCTCTTGTAAATGCTAGGCTTTGTTTTGTTCTTCCAGCCTCCTGGCATCCTGGCTTTTCAAACACTGTTGAGTTGACCTATTACCATAGTTTAAAACCATGCAAGTCTCTCTTTTGAACTCTACCCATAGAGCTTGCATCTTGGAAATCAAAGCCTGTCAGGCACATGCCTGAGCTCCCTAGGAAATCCAGTTCTATTCATTTCCCTGAACTTCTTGCTGTAAGTATACAGTTACCAGAAAATATTTCAAAATGTGACCTGCTTGGATGAAGACAGATGCCTTGGTTTTGTGGTGACTGAAGCTTTGGCAGAGAAGACAAGAACAATAGGACAGTTTTCTTTGGGAATTATTTAAATTGTGCTCAGAAGTGGGCTGTGCTGTGCAAGTGTTGTCTAACGCTGTCCTCAGAAAATCAGGTGTGAGTACAAACTTTCCTTTTGCCGTATAAACAGAGTGCATTGCATAACTGAACTTGCCTTTCTCCTGGTCTGGATGTTTTTAATATCTCAATTACTATGCCTGTATCATCACACAACAGGCCACGCTATACCAGCCGTTTTTTGTGGGACCTGCCTCTGCTGGGCATGCATCCTTTTGCTTTGTTACGTGCTGTTATCCTCCACAGGATTTCCAGGTGTTACAAAGAGCTTCATCCACCACCAGCACCAAGAAGTATAGCTACCCATCAGCAGGCCCCAGTTGGCTGCTGGAGTTTGTTGCTAATCTCACCTCTCCCGCAGATTGGATTGCTCAATCGTTGCCAAGTGTTCGACACTGGTTTCTTTCATCAGATGCCTTCACTAGGGCAAGTGTGGTAAGTAATGGACATGCTGTCAGTAGGGGGGTTTGCAAGACTGTACACAATGGGGCTCTGCTGACCCAATAACCTGATTTCAGGAGCCATGAGCTACAGCTTCCCCTGGGAGGACTTCCTTTTTCCATCTTTAAAAGAGGTTATATTTTTTGTTAGCTTTTAGTATGTCTCTGTTGAGCATCTTAACAACCATTTTATGTACACACTGAGCACACAATCAAGCTATAGCCACAATTAATGTCACATCATCAGTCCCAGTACTGGCCATGCAACTTTGAATGCCACACTTTGGCCATCTTTTAGTATGCATCCTCATTGTGTAAGACTCCTTATCACAGGAATCACCTGCCAAGAGTTTCACCCTGCCATAAGAGAAACTTATGATCAGCAATGATTATGCTTATCCCTTCCAAGTTTTGTATCTGTCAGCTGAAAGCATTTGTCTACTGAGGCAGTGTATGTCTTTTCTTCAATTACATGTGAACTTCATACTTAGCTAGAAGACAGCATTTCTGATTTTGGGTTTGCATAGCAGATTCACTTTAGTTCTAGTCTTCACTTAATAGTTTTTGCTTGATCTCTTTTTCTCTAGCCTACATATGAAAGCACAGTGAACTGGGGAGAAAAAAAATCACATTTGTTGATAGTTAACTTGATTCTGGACACAGTCTTTATTCTTACATTTTGAAAAGTTTTATTACATAGACTCTTCCACTTCATAAAAAATGTATCCACATGTACACATTCTCACGTACTTCCCAACATGTTTACATTTTTAGTTGCTGTTTGTAACACTTCATCTATTCCTGGGAAGTGCACATTCTTTATTTATGTCCCAGGACCCAAGCAAACAAACTTCCTTCAAACATCTTTCTGAATTAAAGGAGACATGACAGTAAAAAAAAGCAAAAAATTCAAATCTCTCCTACTTAAATTAAAATTTTACTGATGCTTGTTTTGTTACATAGTGTTATAGTGAAAACAGATGATACTTGAAACTTGGCTTCAAAGCAAGTCTCCCTTCAGTGTCTGCAGGCAACCAGACATTCCCCCTCTGCACATCACTTCCAACAGCTCCTTAGGGCAAAATATTTCCGTGTTTATCCTCCAGACAAATTACAATTGCTGATCTTAAGTTATTCGTGTACTAGGAAAATGATGCCTTGTCAACCCCAAATCCCACTCTTTTTTATAAATCCTTTTTTTTTTTCATAAAGAATTAAATGATATGAAGAGGAAATTCATTGTATCTATTTTCTTTTCAAATATTATGGTGGCTTTAATGGAACAGCTCATCAGTGAGAAGTGCAGTGAGCAGCATATACAATTAGCCTATGTAACCTGATCCCAGAGTACTCTGGTAGCTTGCATATTGCCCAGGCACAGGGAGCTGAGGTTCAACAGTACTGCTGGTACTAGAAGAGCAGATGTTGGATACACCTCCCCTAGTCTGTGTTCTTTACAAAATGACTGTGAACCATTTATCAAAATGTTTAGCTTCTTTTGATAGCTAGACTAAATTGTAAACAAATGGTAACCACATGTTATTTACAGCAGAGTAATTTTGCCTTGTTTGGTTTTTTGACAGCATTTACACAGTATTTTATGCAACCTTAGTGACCTACATAACGTTTTGGTCTACAAGTTACGCTTTTTTTTCTGAAAAACCAAAGAATTAACAAAATAGATGATGACAGGATTTGGTTTTAAACATAACAGCTGGTAATTTGATGAAAAAAAGAAGGAAAAAAAACAATAAAACTTCTTTGGTGTTTTCAGAAATTAGAAAGTCTCATTTCTGCTGTCTCAAGAGCCTTTAAAAATACTCAGACTTCTTCTTGAAGTTCATTAAGTCATGAAGTGATAGCAATACATATTACCATTCCTAATTTCAACTAAGGTCCCCTAATTTCTGCCATCACAAACCATTTCCTGGCTTCTCCTCACCTTTGTTCTGAAGTGTCTTGTCTTTTCTTTGGTTTATGTTTTTTTCTTACTCAAGATTTGGGAAGAAGGGGGAACACTGTGATGAAAACCTTCTTCTGTAAGATCACCCAAACCATTACACCACAGTTACAGCTCTGTTTTATTTGCCTTCAGGCAGAAGCCAAGATCAGATGGTTCTAGATCAGCAAGGAAGAAATGGGGAAGGGAAAGCCACATAAAAGCTTTTCTCCTCCCCAGCACTTCCATTCAAGAGTCCCAGTGGGAAATCACAAACATGTTAGGTCAGCCTCACAAAAATCATTCTTTAGCAAAACACAACTGAAAAAAACCCCAAACCCTGGGGCATGCAATATCTGAATTATTTCACAGTAATTTTGGAAAAGTAGTAGCTGAGTAATTTTGTGATTTGGTTGTTATTTTCAAGACCGTTTTGTTGCATGAAAGGGAACAGAAATCTCTTGGTTAGGATTTGTAAATAGGAAACATCCTAAGGCTGCTGTCCCTTTTCCTCTTCTCCTGGATCGTTATTCTCAGGCAGCCACCTGTAATTCTCTTCGTGAATGGTCTGTGCTGCATGTGAAATAAGGAAGGAAGGGAGGAAAAAGAAACAACAAACAACAGAAACAATAACAACCAAAAAAATCCAACAACAAAAATTTAGTGAACAGACCACAGAAAAATAAGTGTTTTAAAAATGTATTTTTCCAGGAGGAATGTCTCCAGTTTTGGTTTCTCTGATACAGGAGGAGGGGAGAGTTACAGCTGCTTTAAGCTCTACCAGCTCCATCTTATGGCCAAGATGACATACTTACATGTGAACTACAAACATGTGAACTGCAAATATAGGAAACATCAATGCTAGTTTTCTCAGTGTTGCTCTATGGTTTTTGGATGTTATATATACAAACGTTTTCAGCGAAAGGCAAAGGATTAAATCATTACCAAAGGCTTTCTTTTCCCCTTAGTTAAATCAGTCACTGAGCTTAAACAAAAGCTAAAATTAAGGAGTCTGATTTAAAGAGTCACTTTCTCTTCTACATCCCAATTTAGTGTCTTGACTTACAGGCTGTCATATTTTTCATTCCTTCTAAACCCTTTCTGCATGACATTCATTTGCATAAGCAACCCCATGGCAATAGCAGGAATAATATTTAGCTCTCAAAACCAGAGCGTTCATCCATAGTTCCCAAAAGTATGTAAACTTTGAATGCAGCTGGTCAAGATGCCACTTGAAATTCCTGCCTGCTCTCTTGTACTGTGATGGTAAATCTGAGCTACTTACAGCAGCTTGAGTCGATTTTCAGCTCATGTTTCTTTCATAAGAATGACTGGAGCTCCTGGAGAGGAAAGACTGACATTCTACTCTTTTTGCTTCCTCTAGCTCCTTCATGAAGCCTCACTGGCTTGCTGAGCACTGTCTTTCCATGCTTCACCTTATTCCCTGCAAAATGACATGAAAGTATTTATAAAAAATTCAGAGCCAGTTAGAGCAGATTTTTAGACCTATCACGTTTCAACTGTTGGGGTGAAATGTTCCAGAGCGGGTACCCTTCTTGGGGTGACCTGTTTCTGAAAAGTTTCATTCAAAATGTCTTCTGGAGAAGATTAGGGAGAAAAACTCATGGGGTTTTTCTGAATTTTTTAAAAATAGGATTTTTGAGAAGCTTCAGTGTCCTTACATTTAGATCAGAGGGGAAGCCTTATTCAGAGAGCACCTTCCCCTGAGGGAGGGTGTGAGGGAGGCTGAGACTGGTGGCAAGGCAGGAGCAGGGCACAGAGCTGGCCAGCACGGGCATAGTCCCACAGCCACCAGGAGAGTTGAGCAGAGGGGCCAGTGACAGGACCCAGTTTTGACCAAGAGTCCAGATCACCAGGCAAGTCTGTAGTGATGAAACAGATTTAAGGTCAAGTTCAGTTTGCAATTCAGAATCGGTCTCAGAGACAAACACCCTGGTTATTACATAGTCCAGCAATCACCAAGCATAATCTCCTAGAAGTCTAGTGGTTAGGATTCGGCGCTGTCGCCACTGGGACCTGTGTTCAGTTCCCGGTCAGGGAAGCTTTGTTGTCACCTAGTCTTAGAGAATCCTGCTCTGGCAGGGGGGGTGGACTAGATGATCTTTCAAGGTCCCTTCCAACTCCTAACATACTGTGGTAATTTGTAGTGCTGCGGAAAGTCTGAAGTCAAGCTAGAGAATCAGATCTGAGGGTTTTCTCATAATGCTCCAAGACCAGTGATAGGTCTCCTCAGTCATCCCTCTTCTCCCAGTGAGATCCAGCCCCACCAGAACTTCAGCCTTCAGTAAAATCTTTGCTAGCCCATTTACCCCTTGTGCCAAGTGAGGACAGCGTCCATGGTAACATCCAGCCTGGCACCACAAAATATCAGAGAAGGAGGGATGCAGGACATATGCAGCAGCCCACAGTAGGGTTTTTCCTAGCCATTTCTGCTATAACGTTTTATTTTAAGCTGCCCTCAGCTTAAAAGCGTCAGGAAGCCATGTATAAAAACCATGAAACTAATGGCTGCCCTGCACCACACTGCAGGAAAGATAATGAAATCATAAGCTCTCTATGGAAACGTAGAGTGTAACTGCAAAATTAAAACACAAATGGCAGTACACTTGCAGAAGAGGCTCAGAATCGCACAGAATCACAGAATGTTAGGGGTTGGAAGGGACCTCAAAAGATCATCTAGTTCAACCCCCCTGCCACAGCAGGATTCCCTACAGTAGGAAACACAGAAACACATCCAGAAGGGTTTTGCATATCTCCACAGCTTCTCTGGGCAGTCTGTTCCAGTGCTCTGGCATCAGAACTGTGAAAATTTTTTTTCTTGTACTCACATGGAATCTCCTATGCTTCAGCTTACAGCCATTGCCCCTTGTCCTGTCACTGGGCTTCACTGAGAAGAGCCTGACCCCATCCTCCTGACACCCAACCGTCACATACTTAAAAGCATAGATGAGGTCACCCCTTAGTCTCCTCTTCTCCCAGCTAAAGACACCCAGCTGCCTCAGCTTTTCCTCATCAGGAAGATGTTCCTTAATCATCTTTGTGGCTCTGTGCTAAACTCTTTCAAGCAGTTCCCTATCCTTTTCCAGCTGAGGGGCTTAGAACTGAACACAATACTCCAGATGCAGCCTCACCAGGGTTGAGTAGAGGAGGAGAAGAGCCTCTCACAACCTACTAACCATACCCCTCCTAATACACCCCAGAATCCCATTGGACCTCCTGGCCACAAGAGCACACTGCTGGCTCATGGTCATTTTTCCATCCACCAGGACCCCCAGGTCCCTTTCCCCTTCACTGCTCTCCAACAGATAGTCCCCAACCTATACTGATCCATGGGGTTGGTCTTTCCCAGGTGCAAAACTCTACACCCGTGCTTGTTGAATTTCATTCAATTTCTCCCTGCCCAATTCTCCAGTTCTGTTGCACAGGTAGCTTTAAAACCAACCATTTACAGCTTGCAGGTTTATGGGGAAAAAATGGATGATGGTTGCAAAGCCCAGTTCTGGCTTGAAATTTTAATACACATAAGCAGCAGAGACTAAGAGAAAAGGATTGACTCATTCTTCTTGTGTGGGGAGGGATAGTGTGGAAAAGATACCAAATAACACCTAATAAAAAATAGGCAGTGGTGCATATAAATTAGATGCTGGGAAGAGGTCTGGTAAAACTTTATTTTTTGGCGCTAATAGCACACACCAAAAGGCTCTCTGAATATTGGAGGGGTTTCTTGAAAGAAAACTGAAAACTCCAATTGTAATAAAAGGAAATAGTTTTCTGACAGAGCAGTAAAAAGGTGTAACAACAGATGCCCTGATAAACATACCCAGTTGCCACAGGCACCTATAACGCATCCTTTAAACACATTTTTTGGCTAGAGAAGTGGAAAAATGGACAAACCTAGGATTAAAGAAAAATGTATCCCACTTTCAATGTCTGGAGAATGCCTGAATGGTATAAATTGTGTATCTTGGCCATCCTCAGATATATAGGCAGGCACTTGAGAAAATCAGTTAGAACTGGATTTCCTCAGTTGTAGCCTTCAATAAACTTGTATTTTTTCCATCTAACGTGGTTAGTGACCTGGACTTATAGTCAGAAAAAAAGTACAGTAGGAAATAATAAAGCACAGAAGTAGTGACATATGACCCATACAGTAGCAGGTCAGGTGGAATAAGAGATACTAAAATTTAGTTTTTCAAAAAAACAAAACCACACAAACAATCTAGTAAAATAATAGCCAGTGTGATTCTGTGTCATTTCTTTGAGCTTTAGGAGGGCAGTAACTTAAATTTCACAAATGCAAAAATGTTCACCTATGTGCAGGTACTTCGTGTTCAGCAGGTGAGATTATAGGGAAAGGTTTGGGAAAAAACCACATTTTTAAACCAGTTTTCTGATTTTGAAAGACTTCAAAGCAGTTGGAAGGAGGTATAATTGATTTGTATGAAACTTTAAAACAATTATTTTTGTCACATTCCCTTTGGAATATTACAAATCTTTATGGTTAGTCAGAAATATCTGCTTAAAACTACTGAGATTGTTTTAACAGAGGTATGATTTTTTTTCTTGTTGTTCTTGATATTTTGTTCTTGTCATGTTATTCTGTGAGATGTTTTTGCTTTCTTTTTTATCAGTCCTGTCTTAAATTCAAAACCAGAACTGAGACACTTCTTTTTGTTCTATACACATAGCTTTTTAGATTAATACATACTTAATCCAGAAGCATTTTATTACCAAATAGGTACTGAATGATCAAGAGAGCACATAGTTTGTCTCATATTTAAAACATGCACATAAGAAATATCACGTAACGTGATTTTGCCTTTGATGCCACTTGCTCTGATCGTGTCCTCATTATGGCAAGAGAAAAAGAGAGAAAGCAACTTAGACCAGGATAACAAATGTTTTTTAAGATCCCCAATACGTATTGGTAGAGCAGAAAGTTTGAGCTCCCACTGAGAAAACCTTTGTCCCACATCAGCACTTGTGTACATGTGGCCAGAAGTTGACTGCTCCAAAAATTTGCTTGACATCACCTGTTTTAACTAGCAAGTATAATAATGCTTAAAGTGTTGCAAAAGTGCCAGCGTGCTGCTACCTAAACAGAAATTATCACCTCTGACTGCTTCAATACAGTTAGGCAACTATATGACAAAATATGCAGTTCTGAATATCACAAGAATCAGGAGCTTTTCTGCTGTCAGGAACTTTAAAAAAATTTAATGTTAAATTCTCAGTTTTGTTTTCCTTAGATGTCCTGACTTGGCAGCATTCATTTCCAAAAGTGCCTGGTTTTGGTACAAATGACTCATAAATAAAAACTTACTGTAGAAGCTTTAAAGCTGGCGCATAGTTTTCCACAAAGCAAAATCATAAGGAACTTATTCTCAGAGTGGTAATACAAATACTAGAGTAAAAACACAGAGAGACTGGGGGGAGTGGGACAGAAAAGATTCAATCACATTAGTGCAAAAAGCTAAATTGAAAAGGTGAGGGTTTCTTTCTTTTTTTGTTTCTTAATTGCTTCTTTTAAAGGCAGACAGTCCCAAAATGCTTTAAAATCACATTCAATCTAAACTAATTCGATGTTTAAAAAATTTGCATTCCTTCATTACTGTTTGAATCACAGTTACAGACCTTGGATCAAGGACATCTGTGGTGAGAGATGCCAAGAGAAATGTGGCAGACTAGTCAGCAAGAAAGCTTTACTGATAGGAAGAGAATGAGATTTTGCTGCTTTGTGATAATAAATGAGGACTGAAAACAAGCCTTTGTATAATTTCAGATTTTCCACATTTCAGATCTTTCCAGCCAGTTTATGGTCCTTGCACTCTGCTTTCTGCTAAAAATAACAATAAATGCCTCCCACTGATTTTGATCCACCAAAGGCAGGAAAAGTCAGAGTCCTCCTGCAGGCAGCCTGCAGGGAGTTGCCAGACTTTTAGCTGCCATTTGGTCTAACTTGCTGAGAATGGAGCTGTACCTGAGATTTATAGCAGAGTCGTGCTACTTAACCAAGCTAAGCGTTGCCAGCAAGACATCAAAAACTGAGCAAGCCCGAATGAGAATGGGAGGTTTTAGGAGAAACATTCTCTTGCTTGCCCAGATTATTGTAGCGATGACTGAAGTTGGATGAGGGCAGCAATAAAGAAGATGGTATTTTTCTTCATGATGTACTGCAATGGCCCCTATTGGGGATTTTGCCCTCCTTGGGTTCAGCTTTCACAAACTGTGTGAACCTTTCTTCCAGGCAGGAGCCTGCAGGTGTCTGTCCCAGCCACCATTTTATAGGAGCCCAAAGGAGACAAACCCATGTAACCCTCTGTCTGTCTCAGAGCAGGCTGCCTTCTCTTTGGTTCCCATCAGCTGCTGCTGTTAGCTGTCCATGTTTTCTGCTTCTTTAAAACCACAGCTGAAACCTTGTTTTGGTGAACTAAGATAAAGTAAATGAAGCGTGGTTCCATCCTTCCTGCCACTGTTAGACTGGCCAGACATGGAAACACCTGTCCTCCTTCATGTGCTGCCAAACCTGCGGAAAATAACCCCACTGCCCTCTGACTTGAAAAGGGCAAGTATTCAGAGAGCAAATGCCCTTTCCTGTCAAAGGGACTGAATTACTCAAATTCTTATTTGATTTCAGCTTTTATATTTACTAATCTGTCAGCATATTAACATTTTGGAAATACACTGTGTAAACTTTCACACATTTTTTTTAAGAAATTATTTGGGCAGTACAAACTGGAGCCTGTTTTATCCAGGTAAAGCATCAGCTGCCTTTGAAAAACCTGTCTTATTTCTAAATTTCCTGCAGGCAAATTGCAATAACTAATTACATAGTAGCAACAAAAAACAAACAAAACCCCACATCCTAAAGACCAAACTCAGTGTAATACCTAAATGACTGCAGAAAGTATTTAGTTTTCTGAAAAAAAGAATTAAGAGAAAAACTATTTCAGGTCAGTAATAATTTTAAAAGGTAAAGCAGTGAATTATTGTCACCTTTCAGATTTTGCCTGCCAGGACCCCAGAGCATCAGTGTTTCTGAGGATTGCTGTGGGTGACTAGTGGTCCACAAACTCTGCTTGGGAATAACTTTTCCAAACTGTAAGTGAAATGCTGACAACTTATAACTTCAAGGCAGAAATAAAAGATCACTGTCCAATTATTCACATGTTGCTTGGTTTGTTTGGGGTTTTTCTCTTGTCCAAGGACAATTGAGATTTTTGGTGTTTCCCTGATGAAGGAGTGTGAATGAGTGCAGTGTCTGCAGCTAAGGTTAGATATTGATTTACTTGGATGTGGAAATACTGATGGACTTGACTTTCCTTTGAAACCTGAAGAATGCGAAGTCAGCATTGTGACAGCTGTGCCTTTGTTCACGTTTTGAACAAACTTTGTTTTGAGTTCCTGGGCCTGATTGCTTCTTAGTTTTATGTTTATTTTACACTTTAAAGTTCATGCTAAAAGACAGGTGCTCCTGCCTTTTTTCTCCATTTTGTTAGGAATAAACAAATCTCAGCACCATACAAAGTTCATGGAGTTTATAGTTTGATTTTCTTCATTTGGTTGGCCGGCCTCCAGAAAAGACATGCGTAATTTTTTAAGTTCTTGGGGTTAGGTGTATCCTTTCAGAAAGAATGGACTTTCCTGCCCATACTGTTGCCATTTGTTCCTCAAAAGCCAAGAGTAGTTCCTGTAAAGACAGCTTTCCTCTGTCATCTCACGAGGTGTGGCCCGGTGTTTGGATAGTTAAGGATAGTGGTGTTGCCCCAAACTCACTCATTCCCAGGGAAGATGTTCCTTGGCTTTAATAATTACTAATAGATACTAATATAGTAATCTTGTATTTTCATTTAATTGAATTCTGGTGACCAAGGCTGTAGATTTTTGTAAGAAAAGTTTGTCATCTATCTCTGCTTGCTTCTTTGTGAATTGCTGCAAAAACAAAAGGTTTGTTACTGAATGGTATTAGTTTACATGAAACATAGCTCAGAATAATTTTTCCATTACCACTTCCATCTTTGTGCAGTAAGACTGGAAGATCTGCTTTCTGAACAAAAGCATTAGTTCCTCCTTTCACAGGTGGCAGCCTGTGCCTCATGAACCTGCACAGCAAATGTACTACATTCTGAGACTGCAAGAAAGCTGGGTAAGAGAGAAATGCAGCTGTACTCTTTGGGATGCCCTCCTAAATAAAGGCAAGTGCTTCGAAGCCCATGTGCTTAGCAGCCTTCAGGGACTTCCTCCATGCAAATATTGAAGCCTTGCTGCCCTGAACAGCTCCAGAAGACAGGATATAGCAGCTTTGGTCCAGGCACATAAAAGAATTTTCCTAATCTAATATAATCACAGCATAAATCTGGCGAGGTTTTTTCTGCCATCATATCTGATGAATGCTTGATTTTTGGCTGTTTCTAGTTTTCTACCCCATCTAGCATAGAATAATTTTAAATACAGGACTGATTAAGGGGGAAAAAAAAAAAAAAAGAAAAAAGGGAGAAATCAACCATTTGGAGACCAGTTCATAAAAGCCAAGACAAACATCTACTGATTAGATTACATCAGATGGAGGAGTATCAGTCATTCAAAAGGATGTTATGCAAAGGATATCTTTGAAAATTTCCATCCAGCAGTCCTTATTGTTGAATCTGGATACATGATCCAGATCACATTTAGATAGTTCTGATTGCTACCTAATGAGGTAAGATATGTCTTTTGACACTATTCCAACAGCCAGGTCAAAGATGAGGTCACATATGCAGACTGGACTGATGAAAACAGCTGTCCAAAACTTCTACATCTGCAGCCTTGTGAACGCTAAAAACTTAGCCTGCCAAGTCTGCTGGGCATTTCAACACTGTTGCAGTAAGGTATCAGCAAGCTGTTTTGTAAAGCCTGTAGTTTTTGTCAGAGTGTGAATGAGCACAAAACTTATGTTATCTTTGGGTATGGGTTCTCTTGCAAATGAGTATGGTTTTATCAGTCTTTCTGCACATGAAGCACCACTTCTGGGTAAGAGATTGAAAATCATGATAAATGGAGTGCCAGTTTTAATCTGCAAATTAACGCAGTATGCCCAGGTGGATAGTCCAGGACACATGGTGCCATATGTGATACATTTAATGTTATGTCATTGTATAGTACAAATAGTTAGTTCTTTTCAGGAAAAAATCATTTTTATTTGTTGTTTCACAGCAGTGCTCAGAAATGATGGGCAGTCATTCAAACACTTTGAGGCTCAGCTCTGAGCACATAAGTATTTGTAGAACTGAGGACAAAATTTAGTTAATGCATTCAGTTGCTGGACAGGTGATAACAAACAGGTCACAGAAATTTTACAGACCAGCCCCACCAGTTACATGTGTGTGCACTGAGTATTTGAATAGTCAGTAGATAGAAGTGGTATTGGTAATCATGACTGTTTACCTACCCAATAAATTACTGTCAATCAGAAATAGTAAGCAGGGTTCTTTTTATCTGCAAATGGCTCTTGAAGGCCTTTTCAAGGTAGTTAACATCAAGCAGATAGGCATGACAAGAACAGAATGTGATTTAAGTCCAAGCAGAGTGGAAAGATTCTGCAGGATTTCAATGGAGTCTAGTCCTCTTGTAAACAGCCTTCTTAGCACAGCATCTACCATGTAGCATGGTTAGGAGATCTGCTTTTCCTCCTGAGGCCAAATTTAAGTACCCCAGTCTCTACTGCTTCTCTGCAATGCATCTGAAAAGGGCAACTGTTGCATAGCCCACTGCTCAGTCTGGTTCTTCATCTCTCATTATTGCACCATTATCACTCATAAGGAACCCATTATTGTGGAAGAGGTTTTGAAATCAAAGCCTCTCTTTTTCAGAGCCCTGATCTAGGAATGTTTTAAGGGTACATGCCAGCTCAAGAATCAGATTCATTTTGGTTCTGGGAATCAAACCACAACCTCTGAAAAACAATGGAATTCATGGCTCATTCCAGAAAGTTAAGCAACAGCCTCGGCTTTTTGCTAAAAGAAGGCTAATAAGGTTTGATGTAACATCAGAGGAACTAATTCAGGTCTAATAACAATACTTGTTTTTTGAACGCATTAGCCTTAACACAAACAATTTCTCACTTCATAATTTTCCTTCCTAGGGCCTTCTTTTGGAATATCCTGCAGGCAGATGTCCTACTTAACAGGAGACCCCTCATATTCTGCCAATTTCCAGCTATGTTTAAGTATTTACTAATTGAGAACATTTCAGTCATTGGGCAAAGAATCTTCTCTTTCTGTGCATGCCAGATGTCAGCTGCAATATGATCTGCAGAAGCACATGCTGTCTGAAGGCTACCTGGGCAGTAGTGTGATGAGCTTAGTCATTTCTGCCTTATTTGAAATAGCATTGTCCCTAGTTAGAAGTAGATGTTCGGAAATAATGAGCTGCATAGAAAGCAGCTTGTTATGCACGGTTGAGTGGCAGAACAAAACTAGTTCACTCTGCACCAGCAGTAGATTTACCATTAACAACATGGAGAATCAAAAGCAGCAGCAAACATGAAATGATCTAGAGGGAATGGATGTTTCAGAATGTGATTGCATTTGTTTTTCAAATCTAAGAAGATTCATTACAAAAATGTTTGCTCCCATCACTGTAAATGTAGATGCAAGAAGTAGCCAGTTACTCTGACCTTTATAAGCAGCCAGGAAATAACATAAGCCTAAGTCATTCCAGTTTGTTTTAGGATCTTAAATTGCAGTTCTGATAAGGAGTTGTAGCTAAGTGTGTGGGGGAAAGAGGACACCAATTGGTATCCTTTGAAAAGAAACAGGTTTAAAAACAAAGTTAAAATTACAGGGGGGGGGGGAAGTGACAAAAATGGCTGGGCTTCCTGAAAGGAAGTTGCACTGAAATTAATGTCCTGTTTACAATATCTGCTGTAAACTTCAGCCTCTATAGCTTCCTGTTTGTGTCCTGTACACAGATGAAACAAAGCTAGCTCTGTTTGCCTGTTCATGCACAGCGTTGGGAAGAAGAAAAGAAGCTGTAAATTAAGTTGTTTTAAGAATAGGTTTTGTGATTATATTTTAATTACTAATGAATCAGCTGGTCTCTGTTCAAATTTGTGCAAATCTGAGATGAGTAAGTTGGTTAAAAAAGTATTTTAAAATCCTAGGAAGTTAAAATCACTGAAGTGGCCATAAAAACATTAAAAAGTAAAACTAGATGTTGAAAAATAGACTCCCTAGATATGTTGGACAAGAGCCTACAAAAGCCTTCAAAAGAATTTTCTTCAAAACACTCTGAAAGTTAACAGGAAACGCTCTATAGGAGACTTCATGATAATTATAAAGATATTGTTTGGCACTTTCTGAATAATGTGTTCTCTTGTTTAAAGAAAACGATACTGACAATTCACAATAGCCCAAAAATAAATGATCAGGGCAGCAACAAATGTATGCTAAGTAAGTTAGTTCAGATTAGCAACATTTTATGTTAAGCAGTGGCTTAACAGTAGACTAACAGAACTTCTCCCTGTGCAGAGTAATTAGGAGATGAGAATTAATTCCATAGGTTTGGTTGGATGAAGTACAACAGCACATACAAACAGCATAAAGACAGGTAAGAAAAGCCACATCCACCCTTTTCTGCTGGAGTTTCTATCCTCCTTCTGATGGTCAACAGATGTTGTAAGACTTCATTACATATTATTTGATGGCTGGTCACTTACCTTGTGGCTCTTCTAGTTGCATACTTCCCTTTCCTGGTCCCCAGATCAGTACTGGTCCATTAGACTTATAGAGGTTTGTAGTCCGGTATCTGTTTTATTTCCAGTTGCATTGGTTTTCTTTCCTGTTTTTTTTGGTTGGTTGGTTGGTTGGTTTTGTTTGGGTTTTTTGGGGGGTTGGTTTTGTTTTGATTTGGTCTGGGTTTTTTTAATTATTATACTTTTACCTATAAAATTTCCAGTGAAGAGCATGGGGGTCCTGGCTTAGGCTTCTGGTTTTCCATCTTGTGATGTGAAGTGTCTTTGTGCACTGACTCCCTGAGATATATTTCAGCCATCACTTAGCTGCAGGGAGTGGAGAACTCGTCACAGTCAACCAAACCCTCCTTGCACCCACAGCAACACCCTTTTCAGAGTCTCCCACATGACACCAGAGATGGGAGCAGATCACCACAAAGATCTTGCCTGTGTAACACATTCCTCAGTGTTTCATGTCAAAGGCTCTCTGCCTCTTCTAGTTCTGTCATTTTGCTGGAAAAGAATTCTCCTGTGTTCCCTGTGGTGCTGACAAACAAGCTGGTGCCTTCCCATTACAAGCTACATGAGGACATTTACAATCAAGCACGATCTCCTGTTACCCCAAATTCTACACTTAAAATCCACGGATGGGAAAAATCCTCCTGGCTCTGGCTGATGCACTGCAATCTGTGAGCAGATACCTCTTCTCCAGGTCCTATGACTGCAGTTGTAACTTTGCTTCAGAGAAACCTACCAAGGTATTGATCCTCAGTATCCGGAAACCGGAGAAAAAGTGCTTCCTGCTCCTTACATGTAATGTGCTGTCACTTAATGGAATTGATTGCATATTCATTACAGCATAATCATTCGCTTTATTTCCACTAAGGCCAGCGACAAGTGCTATGTTCATTTCCACAGGCTTGGACGCAAACTCCTGCAGTCCTGCCTTTTCCTTACCCTTTTTTCTTAGATGGGGACTCTCCTCTTTCCTACCTGTGCTCTCAGCTTCTAAACTTTAGACCTGTTTCTGAGTCTGCGTGTCTTGAGAGTAACTGACAAAAACTGACAAAAACACAGGGCAACTGCTGATTCTGCCATAAGGTTACATAATTTAGTATTCCAGATGGTGACCCACCTCCAGCTTCCCTTAAAGAAAACTGAGAGATCACCAATTCCTGTTTTGCCATGTCATTTAACTGCTGCCATGATTTATAGGATGCTTTTAATAACCTATCCATGATATTGCTAGGATTTAGGTTTCTGAGATTTCTATTTATCCATAATCCTGAGGTATGTGCAAAGGCAGTGTTTCTGTTCTTTCTAGAAATCTGGGAGAGACTTATCTGTCCTCAGTCCTGGGTTGAATGCTTGATGCACAGTGCTTTCTTCTCACTGAATTTAACTGGGTGGTTTGAGAGTCAACACCCTTTCATCCTTCAACGCCTACTCAAGAAGACTCAGTGGTCTGCAGGACTGCATTTCTACTCCATAAACCGGGGACGGGGGGGCGGTATTTGTCTGCTTGTGCATTTTTCCACATTGAATTTTTATCTGACAGTGCAATGAACAGTTTCCAACCCTGTCTTTCTTTAGTTTCCTCTCACTCCTCTTTAGTCCTAACATTGTTAAATATTTTTGCAACCAGAAGGTATTTTTGGAGTGAATGTGCTGCCATGCTCTCTGTTTTCAATGGCAACACTCAGTTCTGGCTGCTGTGAGCAGACACAAGATGCCATGTAAAACTGCAAGTTGATTTTTAAAAAATCTGATTATATAATGTTGTACAATTCCTTTTGGTTGAAATTCCAGGAAAGTAGCAATAGAAATTTTGTATTACCTACCCTAAACAGTAAGCATGTTTTAAATACAGTTCAAGACTAAAAAGTTATGCTAATACAATCATAATGTTCAAATGTGAAGTCCTTTGGCAAGGACAAGGTCCTGAAAAAATGTCAGCTTCACCCTTTGACAACACTGGCAATCACCCTTTAAAATCCGCTATAACACTATAATTACCCCAAATATTTAGTTTAAACACTTTTAAGCTAACCAGCCATGCCAGCTGTAGGCAAGATCTCAGCTGACAGTTGATTTTGGTCAGCACTCAGGTCAGAGAGCACCCATGACTTACTACCTGCATACATTTAAATTCCCCAGACATCAGATTGTGACCACAAAATGGAGGAAAGTAAGGCTAATTTGTTGACTGTTATGAAGAAAGATGATTTTTGGAACAGAATCATAGAAACCACATCCTAATACTAACATACTAGGGGAGGCGTTTGCCAACAAAATTTGTGTGAATTGAGTATTAGGTAACACAGAAGGACAGAGGACAAAGGGAGAAATAAGAAATGGCGCCATCTCTGTGCCCCCAAAACCCAGAGGAAGCCATGCCAATGGAAAGCCTTCACACTCCTGAGAAAATGAGTGCTTGCTGAAGCCTAGCTCCTGATTCCTCAGTTGCTTCTAAGACTGTTACAGCTACTTAGAGACTTCTCAGATCTTGCTACAGTGCCATGATCTTTACACACAATAGCTTCTGCACTGAATTTTGAATTAAATGTTAGTAGAGGCTTAATCAAAACTACATCCTTTTGCAATCTGTGGTATTAGTTCTGACACTTCAGGTCTAAACACTTTACTTTGAATATTTGATTTCTGTCTCTTCAATAAGAAAACAAGTTAGGTTTAAAGAGAAAGAGCAGAATAAGCAGAGTCTTGGAGTTTGACATCTCCTTATAACTGCTTACAGAAAAACTGCTTATTTTCCAGATTCATTTCTGAGATTATTCTGCTGACTCCAGAAGCTATCCAGAAACATCCCAGACCCTGTGAACAACATGCTCACTTGCTGAGTAGAGCAAGAAACACTAACAATTACAACCAGTACAAGGCTTGTAACCGATTAAAGATAAGATCACTTTTCCTTCAAGTGAAGGTTATCTCCTATTGAGTTTGGATCTTCAAAGACTAAATAGCTGATTAAAAGAACAGAGGAATATTTCATTGGGAGGAATTTTTTAACTTTATGCTTTTGCCTAAGATCAAGATCTACAGTCAAAATCAGTTCTAAGCTGTAAAGACAAGATTTTATGTGCAAACCCAGTTAGCAAAAGTACAAACCTGTACAAAGTTCAATTTATAACTTTTTTTAAGGAAAAAAAAGCCCACAGATTATTTTACCATAAAGAACTATCCTAGGGAAAAGACTAGCAATTGTATAAAACAGTATTTATGGTAACCCCAAAATAATGGGGTTTGAGTTTCCCAGGTCACCTGTATGAATCTAGCACAGATGACTAGAAAAAAACAGAGCCAGCCTAGAAATGCTGGGATATGACAAAGCCTAGCTGCATAAGCCCTCCTTTCAGATCATGTGATTGTAGCATAGTCAAAGTTCTTGAACTTTCTACATGTTGGATGTTTAAAGAGGAAGCTGGTCGAGTTGATAAAAAAATTCCTTTGAATCGTAGCATCGCTCAAGTATTGCATCACTCAGTCACCCATCAACAGACAGAAAATAAAGTGCCAGATTCAAGCTAAAATGAACAAAGATAAAAAAGAGCCTTTATGCAGAAAGATAAAAGCTAAGGCACATATTATATCTCATTACCAGTGTTATTTCCTTTCTTCCTGGTTAGAATTTCCCTAGTCTTCCACAAGACCTTTAAAATAAACTTTAAGCTATTGAATTTTTGCATGGTTCTGCCTTTGCCAAGCACAACACAAAACAAAACCTCTATTGCAGACAGATCATCTTCTCACACCAACCTGCCTCTGTATGTGACATTGCACACTCAAGTGACACCTGCTGTGACCACTTTAGCCAACTTGATGTTATTCTGTGCTGCCACCACTCTCCTTCTTCCCATTGACACAGCAGAATACTCTTGAATAATTCAAACCAAAAGAAAAAAATCCATGAAAACTACCTAATGTGTTTCAACTATTTGATGCAGTGTTGTTTAAGATAGTAAAGTTACCTCTGCAGGGAGATCCCTCACTTGCTAATCTCTCTAATAAAATAGAGAATAATAATCTCTATAACAAAAGTAGAGCTACAGAGAGACTGTTCCTGCAGATCTAAAGACAAAAGTCTAGGTGTTCTGATATCAGAGATACCTTCTTTGAAATTTACCTTCCACTTAAAATTAATTTTATGAGTGTCTGTTGGGAGAGGAGGCATGTTGTGGAGTAAGATTCTACAGGGTTAAAGATGTCTATCAACAACAAAGTATTTATACTTTGTTAAAGTATTTGCTGTATTGCTGTATTTCTTTTTTTAAAAATCCACAAAACATTTGATGGAGAGTTTTTAGAGGAATATCTATGCTCAGCATGGTTTACTTAAGCCCAAGAATGCTGAACTTGTATAATTCCAGGTAAAATAATAGGTGTTCAGAGGCCTGAGTTAATGCTACACATGGCAGAAGACATGCAAAAATTGCTATCCATGTGTTTAGTTAGGCAAGGAAATAACTGAAAACAGACATTATACATACACAAAATAGGATTTTAAATACATACAGCAGCTGCCTTTGCTTTTGTTTTGGTTTTGTTTACAATCTGACATGTCAGTTTCTGGGTGCAGAACAGCTACAATTTTGAAGTGTTAAAATATATTTCTTTTTGCATTAGTATCTTGTGAAAATAAGGTTTATACTCTCTTCTGATGCTCCACTGCAAGCTGAGAGAAGTCTTTTTAAGCTACTGATTAAAATGTAGCTTCTTCACAATAGGGCAGGAAAAAGTTTCCAAGGGAAGTGGCTTAAAAGTGGCAACTGAATTTCAGCTTGCGACGGCACTAACTTCAGCAAGTGGCTCCATTGATTCAGGCAAATTATTTTCAATACTGAAGTTGCTATAAAACTACAGTTTACAGTAGCACAACATATTTACTTAGGTTAAGGCAGGAAGGGATGGCAAGGAAATTTAGATCTAACTTGGTTTTCCACAAAGGCATACTAAAAAAAATCATTTAACTGGGTCTCCAGATGACTATTAAAAACAGTTAAAGCTACCTACAAAGCTATTGTACTTGCTAATGGCAAGAGTAATTTCTAAATGAATGGGGAAAATAAACCCTGATCATGTGGTCTACTAGTGCCATCTATCGTGTACGGGGAAAAATACAGATAACAAATACTGAAGTTGCCTATTTTTTCTTAAAATTTGAGAAATAGTCTTTCTGCATTACAGTACTGATTAGAAAAACCAAAGCTCATAAAATCACTTTTTTTTTTTCCCCTGAAATGCAGCAACAATTATCATTTAGGTGCATTACAGCAATATGAAAGACACTAACCACTGTCAGGCTTCATCATGACAATACTGCTTGTGTACGCATGTATGGACCGTAAGGATGCACATACACAAATGCACTGAAAGGCAGACCCAGCTGTGACAGTTTTAGTCAAAGATAGAGAAACCTTACAGAATAAAATCTAGTGCAACTTCCTTACTTTATGTCAAACTTCTCCCAAATAGAGGGACATTAGCTCATCTTCCAAGGAAATTAATACTACCCCTTCTCAAAATCCAAGCACCATGCTGCTTTTCACCATCTCTTGGAGAAGAACAGCTCGTCCGGCTCTTCCATCTTTTCCAGAGAGAACAATTGTAATGGACATTGTAAACCACTAGGATCAGCTCACCAACCACAAACATTCTCAAATCTTCAAGCAGACCTTCCAAAACCTGACAGCTTGTGAAAATGTGGTGTTAATAATATTAAGTCTCTGTATTTACAGAGCAGTTTAAAATACCAAATTTTTTAATGTCTTTACACACTTCATACTGAAATGTCCAGAACTTACTGCCACATGTGACCATAATCCCTCTAGTCTCCTGGAAACTTTTGCAACCAACATTAATGCCAAATAACAAGCCCCTTGCCATCAAGATTGTTCTACTACTATCAAACATACATTGCTGTCAGAGATAAGGCACTAAACAAACGTGGCAGATCAGAAATAGAAATTCTGAATAGTTTATGAGGAAAAACAAAGCACGCAGTATATGGTGATTACTGGCTGAGCACACGTGAGAGACGAGCAGTGTGAGTAACAGTATCCTAAGAGAAAAGTGTGTTTAAGTATTTTGCATTGATTGAGATTTATCCTTACATGATATGGAACTGTGAAAGAGATAACAACAGTAGTATTTCAGCAGTAGATCAAGCTGCACAACCTAGAAAAAGGAGGCTTTGTACTTTTGGAAGGGATAGAGAAATGATCTAGCATGATCTCTAAAAATAACAGTAACTATCATGTGATTTACTGTAGTTACGCAAAAGCTGTTTCTCAATCACTCACAATGGGCTGACAAATAGAAAACATCATGCAAATAGATGGTGTGTGTATCTCTACCATGCTCTTGTTGCTAAGAAGTATGAAAATACAGCAAAAAGGGCCTGATGCTAAGCAACTGAAGTGTACTGTGATTTTATCTGTAGCGACCCGAAGAGACTACTGGGTTGTAAACAATTAAGTAGCATTACTTACCAAGTTAAAATGGTACACCTTACCAGAATAAATGGTTATGTACAATTGCTTGCAACTTGTCAGCTCATATTTCAGCTGAAAAAAATAGTTAGGATCTTGACTGAAAAGCTGCCTGGAGCAAGAGAATAAAGTTATTTCAATATTTGTTCACTGCACAAATGAAAAGGTAGAAATCCACTGTCTCCATTTGCATGTCGTTGGTTTTGGCCTAACAAATTAAATAAAAGGCAAACTGCTGGTAAAGCATCCTTTTGGTCATAAGTGTAACTCATATAAAAATGTATCATGATAAAGCCTAGAAAAATGGGAAAGATTTCATTCAGTAGTTCTTCAGTATGTGAATGAACATGTTGATTTCAGCTAACAAGACTATCTTGATTCAACCACTTTCTCTGAAAAAAATCTCTTTAGGAGACTGTGAGCACTGTAAAGGTTGGCAGGCTGGATTGAGGAGAGAGTACTAAGAGATTAAATAAGTGTGAACTTGTTTCAGGAGCCTTGTATTGGGATGGTGCTAAAATGTTATCTTAGTGTTCTCTCACCTTAAAACTTGTGAAAGGTATTGTGATTGTCTGCCTAAATCAGAACAATACTAAGAATTATTTTACTGTTTAAGTATACCTGAATTCAACATAAAACCACACTAATATTAGTTAAAGCTAAACTTCAAGTTAATGTAATTTCTTTTATCCACGTAAAGGGTTTAGTAAATTGATGAGCTGAAGTCTGGTACCATTTCAAATAAGAACTTCAAGTAAAGCTAGGAATAAAAAGTGATAAAAGAACTATACACAATGCACTAAGAAATATGGTCTTTTCTACTATTGCCTTCAAAATAACAGAACGTGACTTTTTTGTGGTTAGTATATATTTTCCTGTAAGTATTTCTGATCTTCACTTGAAGGGACGCATGCCCCTTGCAGTAGACCTAATCAGCAAGACATGAGTCTTGCATTAAGTCAGTACTAGATTTGACTTTTAACATTATTATAACTATAAACCTCTGCAAGATAATCTGAGCACTGTGGAAATGATATCTGCCAGTGAAAAAGATTTTTACTGTTCTTATTTGGAAGAACATATATAGAAAACATGAACTCTTTCAATTGTGAAACAGCTGAATTTAATACAGTTTAAAATGCATATGAAAGGAAATATGACAGATGACTAGTCTGAAGATATCACACATTTGTTTTCTCTCATGGAAAATTAGCAACTGAAAATAATATTTCTGCAGAAACGTTGATAGACCCTGACAAATATAATTTTTCAGAGAACTTGATTGATGGCCAAGTAGATAATGCACTAAATGGAGGTAGTGAATCAGTCCACAAAAGACCCTTTTCCCTCCACATACTTGTTACATCTGACTTTTCAATTAGTTCTTCTCCAAGTCTTCCATTACAGAAGGTATAGCAGCAAATATGCCCTATCTTCGTTACAGAAGCTCTCCAGGATTTTTTTTTCCTTCAGTTATCTATTTATATATATAAAATGCACATATAGCTGAACACCTGAGAACTATTGGTGCCTTTTCTTCTTTTACTTTCACTCCTAATGACATTTTGGAGGCACTGTTAATTCCATCATTGTAAGTTAAAACATAGGCTGGTAAACTTCTGCTTTCTATAACCAAACTGCAGTAAGATTTCTCTTTAGTAGCTCATGCATAAATGTAAATTTACTTTCTATTCTCACTTCAGTTTTAAGCTTCCTATGGCCAGCAGTGCATAAAGGGGGAAAAGAGGTAAACTTTTGCAACATACATTGCAGTGCTGATTAGAAAACATTTTTTCAAGCAATG
The DNA here is from genome assembly GCA_013399015.1 of Galbula dea. Lineage (NCBI taxonomy): Eukaryota > Metazoa > Chordata > Aves > Piciformes > Galbulidae > Galbula > Galbula dea. The sequence goes on from VWZX01006300.1 coordinate 516,713, forward strand.
TAGAATTTTAAAACTTCTCCTAGGATTTGTATACAGTGCCCACTATCAGAAACATGTAGCAGTGTTGCTTTCTGTTAACTGAAAATTTCTAGTCTTGAAACAAAGATGCACACTTCCGCTCTCACCTTCCTCCACAGTCCTTGCAACTTACCATAGCAGGATTTCAGACTTACTGTTTTCCATTGCCTTTAGACTTTCCAAACTATTTGCAAAATGTATTTTCTCAAGTTTAAAACTCATGTTGCTAATCAGACTGTAACAAATAAACCGGTATGGATATGTCCAAAAGGGAAGAGCTAAGGAGGTCAAGAGTGTTTGAATGACATTCAAGTGCTTATACAGATCACTTTTGTTACACTGTTTTTGATATATTGAACAGTATAAAAAATTTAAAATATTGCAAAAGGTAGCAGGAACATTGCTGTGAGTTTTTAAAATGTTTTAGTGGATGCTGTTACAGCTGTTGCAGAGTTATTGGTATGGGTTCTTCATGCAACTTTACAAATACCCATCCCTCTGCAACATTTTCTGTAAGTAGAAAGAAACCTAGAATAGTCACATACATAAACCACTTTTTTTTTTTCTTCACTGTCAGGAGTCTTCATGGATCTCTGTTGATATCCTTAAAGAAAATCTCTAAAAGAAAAACAAAACAAAATCAGCTTAAGATAAATTGATTTTACAGTTCTGTGATATAATGTACAAGGGAATTAAGTGAAATATGTACTGTGAATAATGGAAAAAGAATGCTTATAGAGCCCAGCAGTTATTTTTCCTGAATTAATAGTTGGCCATTCTTTGCATACAGCTTATGACAAAAAGAGGATAGGATCTAGAAAACCTTTCTGAGATTGTCAAACATTAACATAGGATTTCATGCTACTTTATAGCCTATCATTTAATTCCATCACTTTGCCTTATTTCACAATATCCATAATTTCAGAATATAGAGAGTTTCAATGTTGAACACTTTGGGAGCTGAAGCAGATTTAATCAATATAGCTACTCTGATGACTACAGCACTGTCTGGAAATATGTATCTTCAAGGGAAGAGTTTGACTTTTGAGAAAAGAGATACCATCACATAAGCAGACATCAGAGAGCGATGGATTGGCATTAAATATCTCCCCACCAACATGGTGAATTTAATGATGTATGCCTTCCTGAATGGTATTTCAATATTTTTGTCAGTTTTAGAAGGCAATGATATGTCTTCAAGATAATTCTTTGTGTCATTTTGAATAATTACTTTTGGGTTTTTTTTTTAAAAAAAAAGTGGTTTGTTCTGCAGAACCTAGCACATTTCTATTTTGGTTTGGTTTGGTTTGGTGTTTGGCTTTGGTTTTTGGGTTTCTTTTAACCAGGAAAAGCCCTACAGCCATGGTCTATTTAGCACTATCAGTCAAAAGTAAGCAGGTGTAGAAATGTTTGCTATTGGCTAGCAAAATATATGTTAACTTTGAATCCTTAGTTGAAAATTGATTTCTGTATATGCTTATGAAATTTATGTACAGATTATATGTATTTACCACTTCTGTGATGAGCAAGCAAGCAAGTGAAGAAGCAAGTAAATTAATTACAATGTTTTACATGATCTGATGTCAAACTTCGGGTTTATGACAGAGAAGTCAGAGAGTTCTCACTATTTCTCCTCCCTTCCCATCTCTATGAACTGGTATATCTAGCTGAGATCAAGAATGGTTATTTTCTACTGCATTATTTTTTATACAATTCATAGCACTTTTTAGTCCCTGCTAATATGTAGATACTAACCTGAAAATCTCTAATGAATGTTAAAAAGAAGAAGATAAAACCAAAGGCCACTGTCCATTCACAGACTGCACTTACAAAATGGTAAGTATAATCCTGATGGAATGAGACATAAAACAAATTTTCAGATAAAACAGCTAAATACAATAACTGTGGAATGCTATAAAAATAGACATTTCCTTCTGTAAGTTCAACAAATATTCTAAGACTTATGACTCATCATCCTAACACCCTGTTGCATAAAAGTCAGTTCAGATTTAGTTGTTAAAGAATGGTAAGTATATTAATCAAGGTTGCATATGTTCCATTAAGGAATGTCTTGTGCACTAACAGAAAAAATAGCACAAGCAAACTTCAAATAGCACAAAAGCAGAACATAGCTTAAATATAATTTGCACCTGAAAACATTTAGTGTTTTATGTGAAGGATACCATATATTTGAAACTTTTACTCTGAGTCACTGAGTTCAGTAGTACTATCCTTTACAGTAAATTCTCCCAATGTTTTAAAATGGAGAGCTACCCTTGGGTGACAGATCCTAACAAGACCTTTGTTTTTAAGTAGACCATCATAGAAAACCTATGTAATATGACACAAACATAATGCAAAGTGTCTTAACATGCCATCAGTAACTATGCCATCTGTTTCAGCAAAAATGTTTTCTCATCCTTGCATCTCAAGGGGGTAAATATTATTAAGATTATCTAACTTGTGGAGATTTATCTCACAGCTGCCTTGCCATTATTTGATTGAAGTACATTTGCCAAGTTTGCTTTTATTAAGCTCTTCAAGCAGGATACATTCTCTGCATTATTTAACCTGTTTTTTGAGTACCTCCATGTGGCAGAGTCTGCCCAAAAATGAAAAATTGCCTTTCACAGTTATCGTTCTGAGAACACAGAAATAAATTCAAATACCTGATATTGGCTCTAGTGTGATTCAGGTCAGACCCCCCCCCCAATGTTTAATGTAATAGTAAAGACTAATAAAGAATGCTGAAAAAGCTGGGAAAACCAATGTTATAAAGAACCTCAAAACCTTCAGAATCGAATTGGTCCACTTTTGTTTCATATGTGAAGTTCATTTGCAAGAAATGTCAATAATTAAAGGAAGTAGAACAACTCACTTCCAGAATATCTTTTCTTAAAAAAAATAAAATAATTTCTTCTACAGCTAAGTTTCAAATGCTTGGTTAAAATGAAAGGCCCTGAAGATTGACCTATTTGGGACAAGTTTTTTCACCCAAGTCACAGACAATTTCTTAAAGAAAAAATAGCTGGAAACCAGCTTTGCACAGATTGGTGAGATTTCACAAATTCATTCATGCTAATGTACTATTTCTAGTCTCTGAAGTCTTTGCAGTGCTATACACTTTTAGACAAACGTAACAGCATAACCCAACTAATATGATACAGGGTAAGTTGGCTACCTAATGATATTTTACCTTTTCTTCTGGAGTCCAATCAATTTTTGTCATGGAAATTTGTGAAGCAAACACAATCACTGGGAAAAACACAGTGTAAAGGAAACTATAAAAGTTTAGTGTGTAATAGCAAAAATGCCTGCCTACAAAAAAAGACCCTATCTCCCCCTTCTGTAACACAGGAGACCATGAACAATCAAAGTATCAGATCAAAGTATCAAGAAGGTAAGCAAATGAAACATGTTCTTGAAAGATAGCAGCAATCAAAAAAAAAATTTCTGCACAAATAAAGGTTTCTGTGGGTTCTTCCAAAGTACAGATGGAAAAAAGAGACAGTCCAGAACTTAAATAAAGGGAAAACTATGGCATACACCATAAAGGATACTGGGAATAAAAGCAATGCATGATATTATAGATATGGCCATCCTTATGTGACACATAAAGTAAGTGTTCCATTGTGGACAGGACTTGTAAGAGATTATAGACTGAAGGGTAATGTATATAACACCCGAGCCAAATGCCACCAAAGCTCCTATGTCATGGACACTGGGAACAGACAGCTCCTGGAAAGAGAATCAGTACAATGGTTAGCTGCTGCTATCTGTACAACGGTAGGAGTCAATGAGCCCTGAGAAGACAGCAGCCACATTATGCTGGGCACGTACAATGAGTGGGAAACAGTCCCTTCTCCCAACAGTTTACATAAGGAAGATAAAGAAAATGGAGAAAGAGTAGCTCAGAAAGGTAAACCAACTATGTTCAAAGTCCTATTACACTGTTCCTCACTAGAAAGGATGAAAAGAATAATCTGTTTCAATATTTTTCTTTCTATTGAATTTTCTTTCAGACACTGAGGGCTGGACTTCCTTGATTTATAACGAGATGTTTTACCCTTTCTGGCAAAGTAAGTGTTAATTCTACATGTCTGTATCAAAAGACTCAACATGTTGTTATGCCATCTCCCACAGACAATAAGCTAGTATTGTGCTCAGTGTTCTAACCTGTCAGGTAAGTCTAGTTTATTCTGTAGAAAATGCTGTAGTGTGCATGTCATCATGCAGGTAGAAATACAGGTGCTTTTACTAGACTTATTTACTCTGCCCTACCTGACTGCAGGCAAACCAATCTGCAAATACAGTGAAGCTTTTTTACAGTAACATTTTCATAGTAAGATTTTACAGAAAAAGCATCTATATTGTTTTCTAGTACAGATGTGTTACAAGGCAAGCACACAGAAAGAACCTCCTTATAGATGTAATTGTACAAGTAAAAAACCTAGTATATAGGGAGAAAGCAAATCTATCTTTTTAAAGCTGCTGAAGAAAGACAGGATCAGGAAAGATATTCTTACTCCATTTGCCAAGTATCCACAGTAGGATAATGTTAACCACTCCTATCTATTTGATTTTTTAACTGGTAGAACAACTTCAGTTTCATTTACAGTCATACCTGAAAAGTTGCAACTATGCTCATTCCAGTACAGCCCATCAATCCAATACATAATGAAAACATGTTGCATGAAGACTTAACAAAGTGTGATGACTGATTTTGCTTCTCTATTAATAGATATCTGATGTACATTGTAATTCCAGCTGAAAACCAAAACCAAACATATTTTATTCAATCATTATGTATTGCTTACATTTTAACATATTTCCCTGTAAAAGATTTGCATACAGAATAAAATTATAAGCATAATACAATAAATAATACAGCTTTTAACTCTACTGGGATGAAAAAGAAAGGTAGAGAATTTCACGTGTTACTTTCAGATAGAGTTGTCAAGATTTTCTTCATCTTAATGCTATCTAGAAATAACTGCACATCACTTCAGGAAAAACACTAACTTAAATCCCATTCTCCTGTGTGTTTTAGACACAGAGGCATTGGCATTGCACATTAGGAACAGTCTTTTCAGGATATGAACCACAAGCTTGGAAGTAGAAGAATTTATTCTGCTCTGATATGCAGTCTTGTACCAGAATTACATCTTCTTAGAAAGGATGCCCTCAAGAATTAATATGTTTTTGTGAAGTCTAAGTAGGAAAAAAACCACAACCAGGTGTGTATCCAGAAAATATTTTCAAAGCTTTGGGGCCAATTCTAGCTGCTCTTTAGTACAACAGAGTCCTCAAACCATTACACACAGATTATTATTCCAGCCTACATGACCCCAATATGTCAGTTCACTCCTGAAAAACACCTCTGTTGTATGAGAAGATCATGGTTCATCAAGATATAATAAGCTGTAGACTGGATTCCACAGTTCAGAAACAGAGAACATAGCTTGTCTATCTACAGCTGGAAAAATAAATCAGATGACTTTGTACAGACACTATGAGGTTATGAAACGTACCAAGATACTGTGGTCAAATGAGGCTCTTAAAGAGGCAAAACATGATTTTTACTTTACATGAAGGCCATCGCAGACTACAAGTATACAGAGGCACACAGCTCTTGGTCTTCCATCCTCTAAAAGTGAATAGGAAATGCCAAACTTCCTGATTCAAGGCCAGTTGACATTTAGTAGAGGAGTAGACATCTTGCAGATAAAATCACTGTTCTTCCCTTTGCTGCAGCATCCTAGAACCGCATGTCTCCCTATATCACAGTTTTTGCAAAGCAATAATGCAGTCTTTCTTCCACTTTTTATTTCCAGATGCACTACCTCTTTTGCACTGGTGAGGTGCTCTTAGAAGACAAAAATGCCTTCAAGCCTGAACGTAGTGACTCTTAGGGGTTGCCTTCTAGATATTCCATCTATCTGACACTACCATTTGACTGTGGAGTACTTTTCTGCAGGATATTGTATGGACTGTAATGTAAGCAGACAGCTTTTGCTAGTTTTCATTTCTTTGCTGTGTTTGAACCAATTACCTTATACTTACCTAAAAGTGCTGACATATTAATCATAAAACCAAAGATACCACTCTCTGGAGGTTTAGTTCCGGTGTCACTAAAGCAGGAAGAGAAAGAAATTAAAAGTTAATTGTGATCCATGAAACACAAATGAGATGTGCAGAAGAAACCCCAAGAGAAATATAACTTCTGAACTGCTGCTATGTCTGTAAGAAATTTAAACATACAAACTGGAATGCTGTCTACTGCACAGTCAAGCTCCATAGTAAACTCCTACTATTTGAACTGTATTTCTTCCTTTTCTCTGTGCTATATGCAGGGATGTGACAGAGCAATACTTTGCTCATGAATGATATAAATGATGCATAAATGACATATTAGAAGTGACATTTCTACTATCTGCTGAATTAACACTATCACAGAGTAAAACATATCTAGAAGCATTCAGTATCCTAAGATGTGAGAGAATTGGGCTTAATTTCTTGATTTGTTTGAAAGGACTTTTCCCTAGGAGCGCAACTGTTTTCCAAAACCCAGGAACATTCCTAGGCACTGTTTAATTTGCTAATGCAGATACAGCTAAGAGTACTCTAGGCCTAAGGTGTTGTAATACATCTCTTCTGCTGAAGCAATTCACCTTTATATAGGAGAATTAGAAGTTCACTGGGACAAACAGAGCATGAGTGTGAAACTGTCTACAGAATTTATACACATAAATAGGAAAAACGTCATATAGGCAAAATATATGTTCTATAGAAAGTGAAATACCTTCGTCAAAGAATCCTTTTCCCCACAAATGTGCAAACACCCACCCCAGAGACTGTCATTTCCTCACAGGAATGTCATACTCCTCGAAGTGTGTGGGCTTGAGTTCCCTCAAGCAGGACTCTTAGACAAGCTTGAGTGCTCTGTTGAAAAAGGAATACGGTGATGCCATCACCTCTTTACCATCAGGCTCTGTTGGTCAAGCCAAAGGAAAACATCTAGCTCATAAATCTGTACATAATTTGTGTGTGAGCTGAATTTTCAGTTACTCAGCAGCACCAAAAGGCACAATTCTGTGTGTAAACAGGGGCACACAAGAAACTACTGTCAGAAGTAAACATGTAAGGATTTTAGCGAATGTGTTCAGTGGTAACTGAGCAAAGGTTCTGAGAACAAAACTTTCTCTCAGGTGTATGACAGGACATGTAGGTATTAGCTAGAGAATTTTTGTATGTAATTCAAGGAGATGAATACTCTTCATTCCAATAGTGAGGCTGGATTAGTTTTCAGTGCTAAGCTTCTGAACCTACCACTGAGTGCAGCCATAATGACACATGCTTGCATCAATGTCTATGCTCTTAACACCACTCTACATATGCAATCATTCTTAAAGATTTTGATAGTTTTCTTAAGTTCAAGCCAGAAAAGTATAAAAAAGATTTAATTTTATTTGCTTTCAACCCCCTTCTATGTTACAGAAGCATCTGTGCAGTCAGTTGCTAAGATGTTTTATCAAAAATGAGAGGCAGCTTAGCGTGAAGGGAGAATTCTTTTTTATGAAAATCTGATGCAAAAAAATAGAAAAAATCTTGTATTCTTTTTGACTAGATTGGTTCCAAACTCTCAGACAAGAAAAGCTTGGACCAGATTTTTAAACAGTTTTTTACAACTTCTCAAGCATAAAGAATCCCTATTTGCCTGTATTCTCTTGTTGTAATGTTTTCTTAAGTCTTGCATCAACTTTTACTCTGCATTAGTCTTGTTTCTCTTTGATAGTGGAATTGAGAGTGGTACAGTAACTTGTTTGTTTGTTTGTTTCACACTTCTGAAAATCATCTTAATCCATGCTTTATTTAGCCCATTTTTTTTAACCTTGAACTTCACATCTTGTCCTCATGTTTCTGGAGTGTTTTCATTAACACAACAAAGGACTCCATTTAAAAAGTGGGCAATCTTGAAGGACTTTTACAAATCAGAAACTGCTTTATGCTAAGAGCAGGACTGTGATCACTTCAAAGCTTTTGAAGGACTTTAGATGAGGAGAAAACGGAACCGGCACATGCAAAAAAAAGCCATTTGAAGTTTTTTTGGAACACTTCATATCACAAGAGCAATTCAAATAACCTGAAATTGCACTGAACTCTATTTTTCACTCAGAGCTTTTCTCAAGCAAAAGCTTTACAGGTGAATTTTGCTATTGTTGATTTTTAAACTCAATCACCTTAGATGTATGCGTTCAAGAGATTTCATACCAAGAACCCTGTATGATATCTACAATGTATTTACAAAGTACTGTATTAGACTTTAAGGGACACAATCTTTTTAACTCCATATTTTCCACAACAAATCCCTGAAGCTAAATCAAGACAGAGGTACATTTCCACTTTACTTTAAAAATAAAAAAGAAAAAAAAAGTGACCATTACTTTCTTTCCATGAAAAAGGAAAAAGCAAATGGCATGTATGAAACAAAAATGTGCTCACAAATTTGCAACGATGCATAGGTGAGCACAGCCACTATGGAAAAGACAGGGAACCCTGTATGAAAACGACAGCGCTTGTGTCACCATCTCATGTAGTGGAATACTAACTCAACAGCCTTCTAAAGAGTGGAAAGATAAGAAGGCAAATGAGACAGTAAATCAGTATTCTAGGGCCAAAAACTCATCATCATCAAATTGTTTTCATAGTCATCATAAAACTATTTATCTCCAAACTGAAGTCAGTATTTTTAAAGTAGGAGGGTTATATTCTGCCTACAGGGATTCTGATTGATTCAGATACACTAACTGATAGCGAATACCTTCAAGAAAATTCCTTTTACTCTTTCACTGCGAATTCTAACCAGCAAACAGCCATCCCAGCACATACAAATTATTTTGGATTTTGAGTAGTATGAGCAAAAGAACTAATTTGGGCACAATCTGCTAACATTTTAGGCCTCAGATTCTAGAAAACAAAAAATCATATTAATTTTTATCTACCCAGAAATGTATGTATATGGTTTACTTGAGGAGAGATTAGCACAGTTTCAGTTACAAATTTAGATGTGCTCTTTCTCTTACTATGACAGCTGTTACATGAGAAACAAATAAAATTAACAAGTCACCTCAAGGCATACACAGTATATTGAGGAATATAAATAAGAATTACAGAAATGTTGAACAAAAATTTGTCAAGATTTTTCTCCTTCATGTAACTGGAATTTCCCCATACAAGCTCTATTTAATTTTCATAGTTCATTTTGAGATATTGCACAACTGAAATGTTGCAACATTCTTCCTCTTTCTTTTTTATCACTCCAAGTTTCACTAAATCACATTCTTAATCCCATGATGCAGCTTCTTAGGCTAAAGGAATGACCTGCAAAATAAGAATATAACTATGGCATGACCATTCACCTGAGCATGTAGAAGGAATCGTCGTATTCCTCCCACGTACATCTTCTATGAAGATCATATGCTTGGACCTTGCAGCTTCAGAATTATTACAGATTGTTCATCAACAGTGAATGTATATCCTTTGTCCAAGTGTTGTGTTGAAATGATGTAAAATAACTTAATTATTTTACATAGGAAGTAAGGAAGAAAGGAAGATGTCCATCTTTTAAAAAACTTTGTTAGCAGATGCAGAGGGCCTGAAATGTGACTGAGTTTGTTTCTTTTTATTTAATCACTGGCACAGCCTCATATGTCTTGGGTTTTTTTAGGGGATGTGGACATTTACTGTGATTCCTTATTAAAGGATAAGAATGATCATTTCAGTGAGATGTTCAGTTAGCTTGATATGATAGCGTTGATACACTCATCAGAGTTATATAGCTGTGACTTGTAGGTTAGGTCTGCCTCTTAAAAATAATGACACAATTGAGATACCTGGGCTTGATTGCATATACAGGAAAAAATACAGAAAAATAATACAGAAAGAAGTCCTAGTCTCTTGTATATTTTATTCAAGGACACGGCTTCAACATCTGTCAAGAAACAACATCTTTCAACTTCTTCTAAAGGACCTCAAAATTCTTCTGAGCACATATCATGTACCGAGCATGGACACAGTTATGTCAAATGGTATATTTTTCATGGTTAAAAATTGATAAATTGCACAGGTTACAAGTGGTTTTATGTCAGTAAAACTGTGTATGTAATAAAAGAAGAGCATGAGTATAATCACCATTGTTATGGCAGTAGGGTACTTGTGCATGTACAAGAGTAAGGCTTTCCAAGAGCTGAGCCCAAATTTGGACAGATAAGTTAAAAAATTTTGCTACCAGAAGCATGAAGCCCAACTTTCTTTGGCTCAATTTGGATGACGCTCAACTTGCTTGTGAGTTGTGGTGTCAATTCTACCATCTCGCTTATGATGACAGACCTTAATTTTCAGTCCAATTTACATGTATGTATAAATCAGGTTAGCAGTCTTGAAATTATGCACGTCCATAGAGTCCTTCAAGGAATTAGATCTATATGTATACAGAAAGATGTATTTGAAAGTCATTTTTAGATGTCCTATATATCAGAGACCACTCTTGGATTTCTGTCTTAACCTAGTGAGAGCTAAATACTCAGATTTAGTTAACATCAACAATGTATAAACAATGATTTATACAGAATTGCACTTAAATGACCAAGGTTATAGAAAAGAGATGCCTGTAAACTCTCAGAAGCCTTTTACACTCGTAGTCTCTGTGCTGAAATTTTAAAAATGTGTGTTTGTGAGTGTGTGTGTCCTACAAAAATCTTCTGTAGGTCTTCGAGTCCCGTCACCATCTGGTGCACTTCGGCTCAGTTCTGGAGCATGAGCAAAAATGCATTTCCACCACTTCCTAAGTTTTGCTAGGATCAGACATGGAGACCTGGAGCACACTTTGGCTCCAGCAGAAAGCTGTCTTCAGTTCTTTCCTACCACCTCCGACAGCGTTCGGGTCCTGTGGCTCTCAAGAGAAGCTTGGGCACTAGACGTGTGAGGAAGTGGCAAGGAGCGCACAGCGGGTCCCTGCTCTGCTCCCCTCACCGACAGGCCCCGCCATCGCTGCATCTCTTCCTCTGGGGAACCTCGTAACCGTGCCGGGGGCCTGACTCCAGCCGCGGCGGGACGAAGCTGCAGAGCCATCACTGAGGGAGACCCCAGAACCTTCAGGCTAAGCCACCGCCTCCCAGGCTGGGCTGCATAGCCCGCACCCTGCCGGCACTTCAGCCGCACCCCCCTCCTCCCTCCGCCTCACCTGATGTAGGGGACGAGGGGCTCGACGTGCCCCGCCAGCACGGCGATCACATAGGAGATGATAAAGGCTGACGAGGACCAGATTACAAGCAAAGCGGGGATGAAAGCCACGCCGGGCATGCAGCACACCATCGCCAGTGGCTGCCCTGACAGCTGCATTAGCGGACGGGGCGGGAGAGCCCGGCCTGGCTCCGTGGCTGCGCCCTGAAGTCACGAAACGTGCTTGAGGACTTGCGGGACGAACACGCACACACACCGCCCCTCAGCCACCGGCCGGTTCCCTCTTGCCCGCCCCACGCGTGGCTTCCGCTGCCAGGCAGCTGTGCTGCCTCCTCCATCGGCCCCGGGGATGGCCCCCCGCCCGTAGCCTTCCCTTTGCTTTCGTTTCTCCTCAGCATTCCCCGCGGGGGGCAACGCCCCCGCCCTCCCCCGCCCCGCCCGCTGCCGCCGGTGCTAAGGGGCGACAACGGCTAACAGCCCAACCGACCCCGGCGGCGGGGAGCCAGGGGTACCGCCGGGGTGGTCCCGTTCGCCTTTCACCTGTGGCCAAGCCCACGAAAGGCTTCGAGGAGTTCAGGTCGACGACAGAAAGTCTCCCCGGAGCCTCAGTTTCGAGCGTGCTCGGCCGCTACCGGCTTTGCGGGCCACACATGCCCTGGCCGGGGCACTGAGGCGGGCTGTGGTCGGCAGGGTCTGCGGGGGGCTGCCGGCGGCTTTGGCCTTCGATGTTACTTTGAAAGGGCTAAACATGCAGTCCACTGTTTGGACCTATCGCTATGGCGAGGAGCCCGGGGAGATCTCAGCGGGACGGTGAGTGTGGTTCACTGCGGGGCGGGGCACAGTACGGGAGCTGCACACTGGGTCAGAAAACCTGGGGTTTGAAGGTCTCATCGTGGAGTCCTCCATGGTACAAAACTCATCCTCCATGGGTTTTCATTTCAAGCACATAATGTAGCCTCGATTTGCAAATCTTCAGGGGTTTCACTTTTTCACGTGCTCTGAAGGGAACCACAGTTTAATACAAAGTCATGCTGTGTTCTGTATTTTCACTTTGGTTTAACCTGAAGCCGTGGACAATCTGTCAAAGTTGTTTCTACTTCCTTTGACTGTTCAGATTTATCTGCCTTCCAGGCTAACACACAAATGCATGGTCACCATTCTGAAACCAAGATGAACAGGTGCTCACTCTCCTTCTGGGTCCTTGAAAAGTTATGGTGAGTCTTGTCTTGCTATCTTCAGCACACGTTCCCTGTAATGGAAGCATAGTAAGTTAGAAGGTAAGTACTTTGCGTGCCTTTGTAGATTACAGAATCATAGAATCGTTGTGGTTGGAAAAGACCTCTAAGATCATAGAGTCCAACTGTTAACCTAACACTACCATGCTCACCGCTAAACCAAAATGCACTAGGAAGAGAGCTAGAAATTGAATATAAGGGCTTGGAACAGTGTACTTTGGTGGAAAAGTTGCCACACAAATTAATTCTGCCACTAAGACCGGAGGTACTCTACACTTTATGTCTTTTTGCAGTAGTGTGTTGCTCATGTTCTTAATGTTCTTTGTCTAATGGTTCCCTAATACTTCACGATTACACTTGAACACTTTCTTTAAAAAAAGCATCCCCTTTTTCCTATTGACTATTACTTTCCTATTACTCTGAAAAACTGCTAATGTAGATACAGGGAAAGAAAACCAACCAGCCAACAACAACCAGAAAAAAAACCCCCACACGAAATACCCACCAACAAACCACAAATTCATATGTAATCTTTTAATAGGTAGTCTATCTTGTAGTAATTTGCAGTGGCAGAACTTTATGGCTTAAAGAAAGAGTTGTTTTTTCTTTTAATTAGAGATGCAAAAATAATGGAATGGAATAAATATTTGAGCTGTCTTAATATATGTTGATTTAGAAGTTTTTAGTTTTTGCTTAACTGCCTCTTTATATCAAGTATCTTTGTTTTTTCATTTCAAATGGAAAATTAAAATACAGGGACTATAGCTAGTCTCTCTGGTAAATAAATGGGCTGAGAAATGTACTGAAGTTCACTGTGCAGAAGAAGAATTTGGTATTTTTTTGTGTCAATGAAGTATTCTGTTTTGGTTCCTGCTAGGAAGAGGCTAGGATTCACTTTATTTTATTGCATCAACATCTAAGACACATTGTTGGAAAAATGTTTCATCCATTGTTCTGCAAAGTCTCATGATACTAACTATGGCTTTGCAAGTAGTAAATAGCTTACTTTCAAGTGAGAGTTGAGTGTTTAAATTCTTCACGTGACTTCTTCCAGTGCCTGGACATTACCTGGCACAAAAGACTTGTCTTTGGCTCAAGCAGGTAGTAACTTACTGTTTGACAATCACTAGCAAAGGCACTTTGTTGCTATGTAAACATTTTTTATAGCTCATGTGATGTTTCTTTGTACTTTTCTTGTAGAAGGCAGTCAGTAGCAACATATAATTTGAGCAGGGATCTTTAATTTTTTTTGTTAGCAGCATTAGTACATTGTTCTTCAAAAGGAGTAACAAATTGAGGTTACTCAAACTTGGGAGGAGTCATTTACTGTACTTGGTAACAGTAGTGTAATATGTCAGAGAAAGTCTGTGCATTTTGATTTATTCATCGTCATGGCTAGGCTTCGTGAACGAAGATTTGGGAAGGGCTCTACCCACGTTTGTTGCACACGCATAGGTGGCTAAAAAGTCCAATACGAGATAGGCATGTACGGTTGCAAAAGACACAGCAGAAAGACTCCTTAGATGGTGTGTTCTGCAAGGCACGATTCTTTCTGCGCTGTCTTTTCTCCTCAAGGGAGATTCTGCGTGCTTTCTCAAAAGCATCTGCAGCATATACTAAAACATTGGTGGTATCAAAATCTAAAATAATTATGGGCTTTAATATAGCTTCCCTGGATTTTTGTAGATGAAAAATTACACATGAGCCAGCAATGTGCACTCTCAGCCCAGAAAGACAACCATATCCTGGCCCACATAAAAAGTAGCATGGTCAGCAGGTCAAGGGAGGTGATTGTCCCCTTCCACTCTGCATTGCTGAGACCTCATCTGTAGTGCTGCGTCCAGCTCTGGAGTCCCCCATACATGAAAGACATTGACCTGTTAGAGCCAGTCTAGAGAAGGGTCATGAAAATTGTCACAGGAAACATTTCTCTGGAACAGCTCTCTTGTGAAGAAGGGCTGAGAGAGTTGGGGTTGTTCAGCCTGGAGAAGAGAAGGCTTCAGTGAGACCCTATTGCATTGTTTAAAGATTTAAAGGACGCTTCAAATACACTTTTTTTTACCAAGATCTATAGTGACAGGAAAAGGAGTAATTGTTTTAAAATAAAAGAGGGCAGATTTAGTAGTGAAAACCTGGAACATAAGCAAGAGAGAGGTTAAGAAGTTCAGTTACTTCTTGAAATCTTGTATTTTGCTGCACACAAGCACTAGGAAAAAACCAGCCTTAATCCATGAATGGAATGCTTAAATTCTTTAATTAACACCTGCCATACTTTAGCAAACCCTACAGAGAAAAGCCAAGTGATTTTGGTCTTACATCATTTACCTTTTAAAAATGAGTAAATGGCACCTCCCAAGCTTGCTTTGACTGTCCTACATAGGCATTCAAAACCCTACATAAAATTGAAAATACTATTTTATTCTAGCCTGTTACTTCACTTTCTCATAGCACTTTAACCCTTCCTTGAAAGTATTTCCAGTCTAGAACAAGAAAAATAAAGAATTTGTGAGAAGATTACATTTAGAATATAAAAAAATTAAGGTCTGCAGATTTTGCACTCAGGGATTAGTTGCTGGATTTATTTATATGTAACCAGACCGAGATATCCAGAGAGCTCTAATGTAAAAACATAGCCTCTGGAATTCATAGTCTTATGACTGCTTATAAGCAGAACTAGATCTTCCCAGGGATTTGTGAGAGAGAAGATGAAGAATGTGTTTCTTGTAAAAAGAAAAGCAGTTTATGGTGAAGTAAGGAAAGGAGCTGTGCAGCAGCTGGGGACTGCTATGCTAAAGATGGCATTGGCAGGAAAAAAGGAAGCGGTTGTCATTCACAGGTTGTTCCAGAAGGACATTTATGGGAAGAATCAAACACTACCTGTAACTTCTGCAGATTATAGTGTGAAGGGCTCAAGATGGTTTGTGGTATCTCTTCCTCTTTGGTCACATGCCAAATGCCTGTAACCTTCTCTCAGTAACAAAAGCACGTGTAAGCTACTTCTAGACGTGATCTTCAGAATGGCTACAATAACAAATTGCGTCATCTGTGGAGTCTTATGCTGGGAGGCATTCGTGGCATTATGCTACTATTTCCAGCAAGTAATGTGATTTACCTGTAAGGTTGTTCTCAAGTATTACTGTTGAAAAGATTGTTTATTTCTCACAATTTTGTTCCCTTTCTAGTCAGCTAGATCATAATATCTAACTAAATGTCTATCCAAAATATAAAGATGTCTCACCTGCCAAAAAGAGCAGGAAAGTAAAAAATATTGACAAATCACTTAAAAGAGGTAACTACTGTGTTAAAATTATGTAGTTTTCTCTTCAAAAAAAGGACAAAAGCCTCCTATGGTGCAGGACAGACTTGGATCAATATCTTCTGATAGTGCTGAGAATATGAAAAGCTTTATTTCAGAATTCTTAGAGAAAATTAGCTGTCAAAATGTGTATTTTTAAACTCCTTTATATTTTCACTTGCTTTTCAGGTGATGTTTTTCAAAAGAAAAGGTTTAATTGGAGAAATCTTTGTTTTCAGAATGTGTGAGCTGTAGATGGATGTAGGTTATAAAGAAGAATAGACTGTTTAGCTGTTGCTGAACCATTCTGCAGTGGCTTTGTTCTCTCTCCTTCTAAATGAGGTAGTCAACATGCCAAAGCAGGTAGTGAGAGAATTTGGCTCCAGTATTTTAATAATTTTGACACTACATTTTTAGGGAAGCACATTTTTAGGGAAAAGGCAATAACTCAAAGGAAATTAATACATTGTAATGTGGCCTTGCCATCTAAGAGAAGTACCTTTTGCAGTTTTCTCAATGAAACACAGTAACTGAAACAGAGTTGATTGCAGAAGAGGTAAAGGAAGTAATGAAGTTCATGACCTTGTGTCCAATTAGGATGCAAAGGGATTGAAGGAATCACAGAATCATTACGGTTGGAAAGGACCCTCAAGATCATCTAGTCCAACCGATAGCCCTGCGCTACTTTTATCCCTAAAGCATCCCCTGAAGAACCACATCTATCCGCTTCTTAAAAACCTCCAGGGATGGGGACTCCACCACCTCCCTGGGCAGCCTATTCCAATATCTCGCCACTCCTTCAGTAAAGAAATTCTTCCTAATATCTAATCTAAACCTACCCGGGCACAACTTAAGCCCATTCCCTCTAGTCCTGTCGCTAACCACAAGGGATTAGAGGCCAGCACCCGCCTCCCTAGAATGACCTTTCAAGTAGCTGAAGAGAGCGATAAGGTCTCCCCTCAGCCTCCTCTTCTCCAGGCTAAACAACCCCAACTCCCTAAGCCTCTCCTCATAAGGCCTGTTCTCCAGACCCCTGATTAGCTTAGTTGAAACAGTGGCAGACTGCCCCATGCAGAGCCTCACTTAGATGTGTCTGCAGTCTTGGAAGCTCGACTACCCTATGTTCTCCTACAAATGGACCTTGAGCTTGTTTGGAGGTTGTAGCAGTGGAGCGCAGCTACCGTATACCCTTGACCGATGAACGGTACCATCTCTATTGGGGTGAGGTCGTCCTCTTCGACCGACCGTGCAGCTTCGGGGGGGACGCACATGGAGCGGTGAGGGAGGAAGGGGACACCCGCCTAGCCAGCCAGATCAGCTGAATCAATGCTGGCAATCAATGGGGTGACAGATGTCGCAGAGAGAGTTTGATCAATCCTAGGAGAAACTGTCAGAAATACCTTCTTCTCAGCATCATAAGTGGCTAAGGATGTTCTGTGGGTTTGTTCAGACTGGAGAAGAGAAGGCTTCAGGGAGACCTTATTGTGGACTTTAAGTGGTCAAAGGGAGCCTATAAGAAAGATACCAAGTCTTTTTAGTAAGGGCTGTTGCAACAAGGGAAGCAGTAATGATTTTAAACTAAAGACGGGTAGATTTAGACTAGATGAAAGAAAGACGTTTTTTACAATGAGGGTGGTGAAACACTGGAACATGTTGTCCAGAGAGGTAGTAGAAACCCCATCCCTAGAAACAGTCAGATTCAGGGGCTGTGAGTAACCTGGTCTAGTTAAAGATGTCCCAGCTCACTGTAGAAGGCTTGGACTAGATGACTTTTAAGTGTCCCTTCCAACCCACTTCCATTTGACAGATAGCAGTAGTACCAAATTCACTTAGCTGTAATCATTTATTCATTCTGATATGGCTAAGGCTACTGCATTAAATTTCAGAAGCATAGAATTTAACACTCAGGAAAAGTTTTCTGGGAGGTAGAGGAGCACAGAGGTGAGTCCTAGAGGGCCTTATTGTCTCCCATTTTCTTTCCATGGAAAATGCTAATGCAGCTTTTCAGAATACTGAAAAGTTTTTGGAACAGTGTACTTTGGTGTCACTGTGGAAAAGTTGCCACACAAATTAATTCTGCCACTAAGACCGGAGGTACTCTACACTTTATGTCTTTTTGCAGTAGTGTGTTGCTCATGTTCTTAATGTTTTTTGTCTAATGGTTCCCTAATACTTCACGATTACACTTGAACACTTTCTTTAAAAAAAGCATCTCCTTTTTCCTATTGACTATTACTTTCCTATTACTCTGAAAAACTGCTAATGTAGATACAGGGAAAGAAAACCAACCAGCCAACAACAACCAGAAAAAAAACCCCCACACGAAATACCCACCAACAAACCACAAATTCATATGTAATCTTTTAATAGGTAGTCTATCTTGTAGTAATTTGCAGTGGCAGAACTTTATGGCTTAAAGAAAGAGTTGTTTTTTCTTTTAATTAGAGATGCAAAAATAATGGAATGGAATAAATATTTGAGCTGTCTTAATATATGTTGATTTAGAAGTTTTTAGTTTTTGCTTAACTGCCTCTTTATATCAAGTATCTTTGTTTTTTCATTTCAAATGGAAAATTAAAATACAGGGACTATAGCTAGTCTCTCTGGTAAATAAATGGGCTGAGAAATGTACTGAAGTTCACTGTGCAGAAGAAGAATTTGGTATTTTTTTGTGTCAATGAAGTATTCTGTTTTGGTTCCTGCTAGGAAGAGGCTAGGATTCACTTTATTTTATTGCATCAACATCTAAGACACATTGTTGGAAAAATGTTTCATCCATTGTTCTGCAAAGTCTCATGATACTAACTATGGCTTTGCAAGTAGTAAATAGCTTACTTTCAAGTGAGAGTTGAGTGTTTAAATTCTTTAAACTCCTTTATATTTTCACTTGCTTTTCAGGTGATGTTTTTCAAAAGAAAAGGTTTAATTGGAGAAATCTTTGTTTTCAGAATGTGTGAGCTGTAGATGGATGTAGGTTATAAAGAAGAATAGACTGTTTAGCTGTTGCTGAACCATTCTGCAGTGGCTTTGTTCTCTCTCCTTCTAAATGAGGTAGTCAACATGCCAAAGCAGGTAGTGAGAGAATTTGGCTCCAGTATTTTAATAATTTTGACACTACATTTTTAGGGAAGCACATTTTTAGGGAAAAGGCAATAACTCAATGCAAGTTAATACTCGAGACCCCTGATTAGCTTAGGTGAAACAATGGCAGACTTCCCCATGCAGTGCCTCACTTGGATGTGTCTGCAGTCTTGGAAGCTTGACTACCCTACGTTCTCCTACAAATGGACCTTGAGCTTGTTTGGAGGTTCTAGTGCCCCTGCTGATTTTAGCAGCCTATTTCAAGCCTAATTCTCTGACCGAACTGGAGTAACACGTTATATGATAAAAGCAAGGAATAAGGTCCCGGAGTGCTGCTGCAAAGGCCCATAATTCTTGTGCACAAAGACCCGAGTGAGAACAAGAGGACTGTAAGTATCCTCGGTTGGGCGGATAAAAGAGGTCAGAGTGAATGAGTGAATGAGACCGAGCATAGCCACGACCTGATTGCAGAGTCCTTCTTACACCCGATTCTGTCACCTCGCGAGAGGAACAGCAGGTGAAGGGAGAAAGTGGTTGAATTGTCAATTGGACCTCTGGGGTCAATGGAAAATTCTTAAGGAGCGACCTTTGGTTGATGAAGAGCTTTAGAAGGGATCCCAGAGGGTTGGTGGGAAGGCTTTAGAGGGGACCTCGGAGATCATGGGGCAAGGAATCAGTAAAAAGTGTAGCCCGAAGGAGAAAGGGAGCAGGCAGGTATTGACAGATATTACCCCTGACAGTCCTTTTGGGGTAATGATAGTAAACTGGGAAGACAGGGAAAGCAGCAAAGAGGAGGATAAATTAAAGATGATTCAATTTTGCATGATTGAATGGACCAAAGAGAAAATAAGGTTTGATA
>VWZX01006301.1:19754-37800 GCA_013399015.1 Galbula dea
GGAAGACGGGGGAATGCTGGGTTTCTCCGGGGGACTTTTGTTACACTCGTGGCCACGAGTAAGCTGCCCCTTTTTCTCTTCTTCTCCCTATGCCTGGAATTTGGTTGCTGCTGTTTCCTCCCTGCCTCTGCTATCTGAGACACACTTGGAGCTGTTTTCGGGACGGGGAGAGCCGGCCCGGGACACTGCCGTAATTACTTGTATAGGGGGAAGTGGGTTTTGGTGTTTGGGTCCTGTATATATTCTTTATATTCTTTTCATTTATGGTTGCTGTTGTTATTAAAGCAGTTTTTAGTTTTTAACTTCCAATCCAGTCTCTTCTTTAACTGCCCTGTGTCGGGGCTGGGAAGAGCCTTTAAACCCACCACACTGGCTTTGCACTATACCTGGCTTACAAAGGTCTTTCTTATTTATCCCTGAAGATTTGAGCCAATATTAGACTATCCAAAAGATAAAAGTCGAAGTAGTATAACACATGTTTATAAATATGTGAATGCGAGTGCTTTTTTAACATCGGCAGCCCCCTGATTAGGGAGGATTTTCTAGGGCACTCTCCCCTCTCCTTGAGGAAAGATCCTCTCCCACAGCTTTTATTAGTCTTTGTTCCCCTTGTGAAGATCTAAACATGCCCCTGCTCACATCTCATTTTCCTCTCACTAGTGTCACCAAGACAATTGCTCTCCTCAGGCAGATTGTTTTCCTGCTTGCTTGATTGTTTAAAGTTTTGGCTTACTCACCACTCTAAAATCTTAACTGTGCAAGGGCTGGAGCAACTGCAGTGCTGTTGGCAAACCATCTAGGACTCCCTCTTTCTCAATTTCCTCCCAGCCTCTCAGCATACTTACATTCTTTGACAGTTTCCTATCCCAAGAAATAGCCCGTTGGTGAAAAATCAACCGACACAGAGAAAGGTGTTTCCCCATTAGCAGCCTTCTGCCTTCCATCAAGGAAGACAGCTGCCAGCAGCAGAGACAAATTTGTAACCCAAAAACAACAAAACCAAAAACAAAAAGCCACCCAACAAAAAATCCCCAAACCAACAACAACAAAGAGAATTTGGAATGTAAGTTGCAAAGCCAAGACTGAGACAACATTGCAAAGACCTGGTGTTTGTCATTGTTTTTGTGTGAAGCCTGTTTGTCAATGGGTCACTGTAAGGAGGAAAGTACTTAAAATAAACTTGCATAGACGTTATTTGTTAATGAGATTGGAACTTTATCCATCATCTCTAAGATCTCCTACTGCAACAGTCACCCACAAAGTTGTTTGTCCAGGTGTTCAACCTTTCTTTGCAGATGATTACAGGGCATCTGCTTCCAAGCACTGGGCTTTCCTCTTCCAGGGTCGTACCAAAAGGAGTGAAAGCAGACTGACAGACAAATTCCTTTCAGATTATAATGCCTATTCCACTCATTCATGTATGAATTCATTTATACCTTGACCTACTTCAAACCACCTCAGTTCTATTCCTTTCAAAATGTTAAGAATCAGGAATTTACACCTGCCTAGACAGTAGCAAAGTCAGTCACATTGTAAAACAAACTTCATTGCTAAAGGAAAGCAATTATATCCTTAAAAGCCAAGTCTGGCTAGGTCAAGCACCTAGACTGTGGATCACAAACTGCATAGGTCTCTAACCCCTACACCTGAGGGCTATAGAGAACAAATGTGCAGAAGAGGTGACTGCTGGAAACAAGTGTCCCAATCCAAATGTTCCTCTAGGAAGATGGACAAAGGCAAAGTGCTGGGGTTTATAAGTACTTCAAAAATGGCAAATGCTCCCTGAACTAAGGTAAATCATTTAGGACACCAGAGCTCTGAGAAGATCTTGAGAACTTTCATGAAGGACCTTAAAATGTGTAGTCATGACATGCAGGACATCAGTGTGTCAGGTCTCTATAATTCATCAGAAAGTTGACCTGTTACACAGCTCAAAATACAGCAAACAAAACATTTGGGACAATGTGGTTTTAATATTTAAGGAAACAGACACATTGCTTATATTTCTGAGACTATACCATTGAAGAAAGCTGATTTATGCATATCTTCATAGTCACAATTGATGGTGGAGTGTGGGCCAAAAAGAAATCAATGGTTTGAAATAAGCAGAGATCTAGTATTCCAGTCAAACCAGATGTGGGACCGCTGCAGGCCAAGCAAAGTGTTGGCTTTGCAAGCAGATTTGAGACAAGAAGTTGAAACAACAAACAGAACTGTATGGCCTAGAGCACTTTTATAAGATGCACACTGAACGAATGGCAGCTAACAAAATAGAGAACTCCAAAGAGTCATGGGATGTTATATATCCATTGGACCCTCTTTGGTTTTACTGTGCAGAAAATAAGGATCAGAATTAGAAGATTAGCCTCTTGAAGAAATACGGAGTTCTAGGAGGCTTTTAAATTTATTCTGATTTTATTTAGGAACGTGAGGAAGGATTCTAACATTAATCTTAAACAGAGATGCTCAAACATTTTGGTTATTAAGCACTGAATAGTTTGACTGCTGCTTATTGTGCTTATTAGCCTCAGTAATATATCATCTGTAATGTAGTTATGCAGATTGACATATCTCAGGCAAGAGCTGAGTCTTACTCATCTTAATCCTTTGTGGTGGGTTTAAAGGCTCTTCCCAGCCCCCACACACGGCAGTTAAAGGAGAGACTGGATTGGAAGTTAAAAACTAAAAACTGCTTTAATAACAACAGCAAACATAAATGAAAAGAATATAAACATATACAGGACCCAAACACCAAAACCCACTTCCCCCTATACAAGTAATTGCGTCAGGACCAAGACTGCGGAGCGTCTTGGGGCAGAGCCGCGGTGTCAGGCAGCCCAAGCAACTCCAGGTGTGTCTCAGAGCACCGACAGACAGCAATGCAGAAACAGCATCCAAGTCACAGCAGAGGGAGAAGAAAGGGGAGCTTCCTCGTGGCCACGAGTGTAACAAAAGTCCCACAGCCAAACCCAGCATTCCCCTGGCTTCCCCCCTCCTGGGGGTGTGGTTTGCATGTCCTTGACTCAGGAATCTCAGGTTTCTTAAAGGGACAGTCCAGGCAAGGTGTGTGTGTGTGGGGAAAACTGACACGACCCCATGCACGTGGTCATGGAATACCTTTTAGAAAACACAGTTACTGAACAGAATCATTTCTGTTCTAACCCAAACCATCACATCCTTAAAGAGTCTTAAAACATTGTTGTGTAAGAAACGTAGTAAACTAATATTCCTGCCTAATGCATAAATTGGTAGACTAGGTTGTTAAGGTTTCTGAAGAAGAGATTCATTGCACTGCATCCAGGGCAAAGAAAATGACATCCCAATGGGTTCAGCAGTGTGAATCCCAAAACTGGTTCTCTCTGAACAATAGCTTTCCATCAGCCTGCTGACAGGATGCCTCTGATTACAGATATTGTGGAGATGCTCTTTTCAGGACTATTTCTGCTCAGACTTTCTCACGCAGAGTAAGTAGAGCAGGGAAACAGCTTTCAGTGGAAAAGCAAGCAAACAACAAAACAAAACAAACCCCCTCTAAGTAAGGGGAGATTAAAAGTCTGGGAATGTTTCGAACCCTTGGACTCAGCTGTCCTCGAACAGAACAAAGAAGAGCTGACTGAGGAAAAACAATGTCAAATAACTGGATTTTGAGAAAAGCTAAAATAAGGCTAGCAGTGAATGAGAAAATTAGTTTGTCAGTGAAACTGGCCAAGTGAAATCCTAGCACTGCCACAATCAAACAGGAGCTTTGCTTTTAGGTGTAGTGGAGCCATGCTTTTAACTACTAAGTTCAGTGAGGACATATGTCTCATAAATAGCATTCACCTTAGGAGTTTTAAAAGTTACTATTTAACTTCTGGGAAATCCAACAGTCAAGTGAATTATGAAGAGAGTATTGCAAAGAAATTAAGAAACCTTATTTCTATATAAAGTAAACAACTATGACAGACATTACTGAAAGATACATTGAGATTGTTACAGCTATAGTTCAGATACAATTGCCAAATTGTCAGTAAGGTACACCTAACCTTTGATAAAACCTGTCCATGTGGGCTTCAAAAATAATGAAGTCTTGAATTTGTCAATATCATAGTAACATGTAGACTGTGTACATGTGATATACACCCATATACATGGACACACACAGAACAAAACCCACTGGGTGAGATTATTTTTGCTTAGGGCCCAGAATACCTGTTTCAAACATGATGTTGGTTTACCAACCCTTGAACTTTAAACATCGTATTACTAGCCTACACCTAATTCAGCTTTCACTTAAATCAAAATAGCTGGAAAGTTTCTGACAAGGATGTTATTCTAATTGAAGTCATCAGCTTGTACAAGTGCAGAAGTTCCAACAACATGGCATGATTTTTGTAGGTATTTTTCCTGATTTCTCCTTATCTGTCCACCTGGGCCAAAGCATGACCAAGGATCCAGGAGTTCTATCTTCCCAGCTGATAAGATCTTGGCAGTTCTCCAGCTTTGTTAAAGTCTTCAAGTTTCAAATCAGCTGTTTTCAGCACAAGATTATAGGGCCCCTGAGGTCTACAGCTCAGAAATTATGTATCTTATATGTAGTATAAAACTGGATCTTCCCTTTTTTCAAAGTGTACTTTTTAAATCTCGGTTTTGATCATAGATCAGAATAAGATTAACTTTTTAATATTGATCAATTTAATTTTTATTTTAACATCAATTTAATATTGATCAATTTTTAATAGTGACATCTTCCACAAATTGGAAGTGCTTTTACCACCCAGTTCTCATCACTTTCTCAAGCATTTCTCAAGCAAAATTGTCTATTTTTACAGCAGGAATCTGAAATATTTTATCATCTCATCTGGCACTATTCCGCAAGGATAACCACAGACCAATTTGTGCACTGCAAACCACAGCTGGCAAGTAGGTCAGTTCAAATTCCAGACCCACTTCCCAGTACTCAATATGAACATCTGTATCTTGGAAAAAACATTTGAAGGAGGGTCTCCTTAAATATCTTAAGTTAACTGGGAATCAGATAAAACAGGACATTAACATTCAAGAGATGTACAAACACAGAGAAACTTAAGCATATAGAAACTCCGGTTCCCCCCTCAGGTCCCTGACCACTCAAAGGCTAAATGTTAAGTGTGAAAGAGGCACTCAGGTATAGACAGAACCCCATGGGTACTCCTTTTTCTTGGACTTTGTTGAGCTCTACTTAAAGCTGCTCCAGAAGAAATATATTGTCTTTCAAGGACAGCAGCTGTCCTTTGAATCACAGGAACCTGTCAAACTCATTGCAGTCCATTTATATGTATGTACACATATATATATATTGATTGTTGTGACAATAATAACAAAGAAAAAATATGATGCTCATGCAAATAATGGCACTGCTTTCAAATGAAACAGAAAAAAAGTAGTAAACCCCACATACACAGATTTTTAACAGACTTATTGACAAAATGACTTGAGGTACCCATTTACTAACAACGAGCCTTTGTCCTATGCAAGCCGATATTGATCATGGAGCAAGGGAGAAACATAAAATATTTACTAATTCACAGAATAACAGTAAACAAAATTTTTGCTAGTTAGACAGATATCTGCACAGGGTGCTGGGAGTGCCTAGGGAGTAACCTATTAACAGAGCTGCTCTGCGTATTTCTTGTAGGTTACTCCTCTTGTTTTGAACTTCTCCTGAAAGGCCAAGATTTATTGCCTGGAACAGAGATGGTGTTCATTCATCCAAAAAAAAATTAGTCTCTGATGGAGGTTTAAAGCAACTGGTAATGCAGGCCTTAACTCGATGAACCTGGAAAGGCCCACACCTCCCACATCACTGCCTTTCAAATGAGAAATGCCTTGGCACAAAAGGCTCACAGGACTTCTCCAGACAAACAATCAGACTGCAGTGCTTCACTGGACATAGGGTCTTGGCAAGGTGCCATTCACTATCATTAAAAGTGTTTATAAAAAAAATGTTCATTTTTGGCCAGCTTTTTTTTTCCAAGGCCAGGCCTCCACCCCCACATATTCAGTGGAGTGTGTTAATAATTTGCTTTGTGGAGATGAAAGGCTCTTTGATAGGAGCAGCATAAACACATCTCACTGTGCTCAAAGGTCTTTGTCCCACAGTAGAAGCATAGTTTCTGTACTGTGGCTTGAAGGGAAAGAACAGACATTTCTGAATCACTTTTCACTTTTTTTCTGCTTTTCTACCCCCTATTTATCTCTTCAATTATTTCCAATAGTCTCTTGTAAATCCTTGTGTGGAGTACAAACAGGCAAGTGGTTCTGAACATGCAATCCTCCCTGATACTAACAGCAGATGGATTACAAATATCACCTAGTCCTCACAGTCTGTGGTGTCAGAAACCAGAAGTCACACAAAACTGGAAACTCAAAATATGAGTATGTCTCAGAGTATCACAGAATCACAGAACATCAGGAGCTGGAAGGGACCTTGAAAGATCATCTAGTCAAACCCCTCTGCCACAGCAGGATTCCCTAGACCAGGTCACACAGAAGCACATCCAGACAGGTTTTGAAAATCTCCATAGAAGGAGACTCCACAACCTCTCTGGGCAGTCTGTTCCAGTGCTCTGGCATCCTCACTGGCAAAAAGTTTCTACATGTATTCACACGGAACCTCCTATGTTTCATCTTACAACCATTGCCCCTTGTCTTGATGTAACCTGGAGCAACATCACAGAATCACAGAATATTAGGAATTGGAAGGGACCTCGAAAGATCATCTATTCCAACCCCCCTGCTGCAAGCATGTATCATGGGAGAAGGGAAAAGCAAAGTGCAGAGTCTCAGAGCTCACCTGATCTAACAGGAGTGGATAGTTTTAAGTCAAGTCTCTGACTGTCAAGTTTATATTGTAGGTAGAGGTAGGATTTAGTACCTTTGAGCAACAGCAGCTGAGCAACTGCTAATCTGGTCACACTGTGTTGATCATCTTGTTCCATTCTATCATCATTTTTTCCAGCCCTGATGTTTCAGGAAACATAATCAGAGCTTGTCATCTGCACAACTTCATCCCATAGAATACATAACAATAATGTCAAGCCTGAGTTTTGGTTGTGGCCCCAGTCCTGCCCTAGGCAGGGAGGATGGCTGACACTGCAACAGGCATTTGGACTGACAAGAGTAAAGGTGAGTCATGATCTCTCCTGATTGTTTCACATATTTAAGCTAAATGGTGTTGGATGAAAAAATATGTCTTGAAAATACTGCTTAATGATTATGAACTGCAAATATTTTTGCTTATACTAATGTATGAGAGCTCTGGATCCAGCATTCAGTGTGAAGAATACCACAGCTGGTTAAAATGCCACTGGTTTTGTTTACCTTTTCTAAATACACCTTTTCCACAATCCTGTGTGAAATAGTGACCATGCATTTTGACATTGTTTCTGTACAAGACGACCTGAAGAAAGGTAGTTTCACTTGAGCATGTTTTCAGCATTTTGGACCCATTCAAAGCAGAAACTTAGGGAGTGGCATGATACTGTGGAGCAAAGCAAGTATTTGCATAACCCCTGAAGACCTCAGAGCACCAAGTTTCAAGCAGACCTATTGTGTGCTGCCACCTCCAGCCAGCGTCTCTGTATTTGCGGTAGGCGTGCATTCAGTTTTGGGCCCCTCAATATAGGAAGGGCATTTTGCTGCTGGAGCATGTCCAAAGAAGGGCAACAAAGTTGGTGAAGGGTCTAGAGCACAAGTGTTATGAGAAGCAGTTGAGGGAACTGGGGTTGTTTAATCTGGAGAAAAGGAGGCTCAGCGTGGACCTTCTTGCTTTCTACAACTACCTCAAAGGAGGTAGGCTCAGTCTCTTATCCCACATTAACAAGCAATAGGACAAGAGAAAAAGGCCTCAGGTTGCACCAGGGGAGGTTCAAACTGGAGATTAGGAAAAATTTCCTCTCTGAAAGTGTTATGAGGTATCGGAACAGGCTGCCTAGGGATGTGGTGGCATCACCATTCCTGAAAGTGTTCAAAAAACATGTATATATGGCACTTGGTAACATGGTTTAATGATGG
The DNA here is from genome assembly GCA_013399015.1 of Galbula dea. Classification (NCBI taxonomy): domain Eukaryota; kingdom Metazoa; phylum Chordata; class Aves; order Piciformes; family Galbulidae; genus Galbula; species Galbula dea. Next base: position 27,789 of record VWZX01006301.1, read on the forward strand.
GCATGGTAGTGTTGGGTGGATGGTAGACTAAATGATTCCTGAGGTCTTTTCCAACCATAATGATTCTATGACTTTATAAGGCTGGACCTCCTATGCATCTCTCACCTCCTAGCGGCAACCTCTAGGTTGGAGGAGATAGTTTTGGGGTACTAAGGGGAAGGATAGAATTTTAAAGCATAGTGGAAAATTCACCAGAGCTTCTCTGTATGCACCTGGTTGAAAACACCTCAGACTCCAAATGTTTTTTAAGGGAAAGCTGTTTTCCTGACACAGGGGAATAGTGCTGAAGGGAGGTTCCTGAAACAAGAAATCTTCTGCTTGGCTCTTTGAATTCCGCTGCATTGTTGGAGATGCATCATTATAATGACCTACATTGTTAAACATCCATGTTCTTCTCAACTGATTTGTCATTCACTTGCAAGCTCATTTGCAAACCCAAATACATCTGCTGTTACCTGGGAGAAATACAAGAAAATGTGCTGGTAAAGGGGTTAATATCCTGCAATGAATGAACAAGATTTTCTTTACATGCAATGTCTGGAACTGGCTCACAAACACTGCCCTTAACAAATACTTCTGTTTCCCCTAGCATGCTCTGAGTTACGCAACACAGTGATGGAGCTGTTATCACTGGTCCCACTCTGACCAGCTTCTCTACACTATACCTACTCTCCCTCTAAAAAGAACCTGTAAAACTGGAGTAGACAGACCCAAGAGCAGGACTGATCTGAAGCTGACTTTGTAGCGAGACCAGTCCTGAGCAATAATAGTGAAAATACAGATACGGCAGTGTCTTCCCACACAGGAAAGATTACAGAACAGAACAGGAGGGTTTGCCTTAACAGTTGGTGCAGAGGATGTCAAAGGAGGTAACAGGTACAATTGGGTAGCTCCAGTCCTGCTCCCCTCTGGGCCTGTGAGTAGAGCTACAGAAAGAAGGCACTGGAAGTATGACTAGGATGTCTGAAGTATAAAAATAGGCATATAGGCATTTATTCTTTGCTTTCAGATGATCGGCAAGGCTACAGTTGCATTTTTTTGTCCTGTTCTTTCTCTTGTGTAGAAACACAGGGAGCATTGCCAATCTGCTCCTAATTATTTTCCTGTTTCCTTAAATAAAAAAAATCTTTGTTTCCATATTCCCAAGGAATCTGAGGACACACAAGCACAAGAGGGCTGGGGAATAGCTACAAGCAGAACCTTGTCTTTGGGTTGAAAGATCTAGCCAGTGTTTTCTTCATTTTAGAAAGAAAAACTTTAAAAATATAGTTATGACAATCTGGGAGAAAATACTCTTTAATCTAATTTTGATGATACTATGACGAGCTAATAGCAAACCACTGCTGGAAGGTACAAATAAAATGCAAAGTCTCTTTTCACCCATGTGAAGGGTCCCTGCTCGTGTGAGGTCCAGTCCCTGTAACATTTGCTCATGTGAGAGGTGTTTACTCACAACAGGGTTTGCAAGGACTAAAACATTAAGCACACAGAAATAATGATGACTTTTTAGTGTGCTCAAAGAACGAAAATAGAGGTGCTTTATATTTTTGACAGAGTATGAAAGCAATACTTTTTGAAAACTATTAAATGTAAGAGAAATACAGCATTTCCAGGCAGGGAGAACAGTGGGAGCTCTTGTCCTGGCCACTCCTGAGTGCTGCCGCTGAAGCTCTGCTTCTGTTACTACACACCCCCCGAGCTCTCACAACAATAATACTGCACAGCTAATTTTAACATCAGCTATAATACAAAGTAATTCAAGGCATCTACACTGTGTTTCGTGAGGACAGTATTTCTCTTTTGGTCATGTAGTTCCCAGGCTACAGTGCCATTCTCTTTCACCAATCTTAAACAAATACCACCCTTGAGATTTCCTAAATAGTTCAAAGTGGTGTCTAGGGAAATATCAGAAATACATACGGAAAGCCTGACTATGCTGCAGATGAAACCATTTCAAATGTCCAATTTTGCGCAAGTTCTGTGCTGGTAGATAGTACAAAACAACAGTTTTCGAGATAAACTTATCAGGACTAATGCTATAATAGCATAAATATTTATTCCTAATAAGCTTTTCACAAGCACTCCTCCTTGGCTTATCACTTCATTCAACTTTTAATGCAAGAAATGTTTCAGGAAGAAGAATTAATGGTCATGAACTTTGTCATCCCCTTGCAGTCCTGACTGGAATGTTTTTTATATGTTGTTTCCCTACTTATTTATTACAGAGAGCACACATAGATACATCCAAAGCAAGAGTCAATGTACAACAGACACTACTCCAAAAGTCAGCTTTTGACAGCAAAGGTCACAGCTACCACTGTTACTTTCTATTCTAAGTACAGGAAAGGTCTCCAGTAACTGAGACATGCTCTTTTGCAAAACACTGACTAATAACATGTCATAAATAGATAATCACTGTTTACAGGTGCTGGAAGTCAGCACCTATGAACACTCATAACACCTGAACCTTGCTTTGAGGAAATGTATGGAGTCAACTCATATTTTCAAAAGCATCAGCAAAAGATACTAACATGAAAAGACCACGTGTGGGACAATATCTCCTGATCTCGACTTCTCATTCTTGTCTTTGGAAAGGCTTTAGGCATTTTCTGGCCTTTATTCACCACTGTCACCACCCAACCCTAGCTTCAGGAATGCCACAGGTCACAATTAAAATAGCTGCTACTTTCCTATTCCTTTTGTGGTATTTTTGCAATGTGGGATTAAACTATGTCTCATGTGGATGGAAGGCAGCACAAGGGAGCTCTATAAACTTCCTCATCCTTTATGCACTCCACCAGCTGTCATGCAGTAACATTTTAGGGAATTATTACCACGAGTCTGGTTTTATTCTTATTCTCTTCCTAACACTCTTACTGTGGCCACTGTTGGAGACAGGGCACATGGCCAGAAGAAGCTTCTGGTTTGGTTAGTCTTAATAATGCTTGCCAAAAAGCATGATGACAATCAGTTCTGCACCCAGGTTCCTGAAGGTCTGAGAAATTCTCCTGTGGCCCCTTCTGTGACTCCTATAGCTTGAGAGAGATGTTAGACCCACAGAAAGAGATTCATACTGCTTCTTTTTGATATGCTTAAAGCTACTGAATATTTTCCATCTCTTAACCAACAAATGCTTACTGAAACCCACTGGAACATTCACCAGCCCCAGTCAAGTTTAGCCCAAAAAATTAATCACAAACCACATCTGGTCATTGCAATGCTTTAACAGGCATCACCCAAGATATTAAGCTTGCAGCCACACCAGTATAATATGGACCCATCTGCTGTACAAGTGTACCCTGCTAGCTGCTCCAAGATGCCTGGTTTACCAGGAAATCTTGTCCAGAGTACAGAAGTTTTGGCCTAATGGTTAGGATTCTGAGGAGGGAGATGATCTGAGGAGGCTCCTGTTCAGCCAGCAGGATGTAATCAACTTGACTTGTCAGGAAATGTGCAAGGTGAAAATATGGTCAGAAAAGATCAAGAAAACAAAAGGTCTACAACACTTGGGGGATGGAGGTTAGCACAAGAAGGAAGTGGCCTCTTTGTCCTGCCACTGCCTGCTGAACCTGTTCCTTGTTTCCTGTTCTCTCCCAGTCCTGATGTCAGCTCCTATTTGACTTCCAGCCACAGTCCAGACCTGCTTGCTTCCTTAGCCATCCCCAGTCTGCTATTGCTAATGCCTTTATTGGCCAAAGACACAAACCCTGGCTCCTGACCATGCTGCTGCTGCCTTGCCTTGTGGTCTGCCCTTTCCTTCCTCAGCTCCTATTAGGTTCCTTTGCCAGGACAGCAGTGGTGGTGGAGGGCTCCCTTCCCTGCCCACAGCATTGAGACTGTGTTGGAGGATAAGGGGGACTACTCCCAGCCAGCATCCGTAGGGCAGAGTGGGCAGCCTGGCAGACCAAGTGTGATGGGGAGAGCTCACTGTGGGCAGCAGAGCAGAGACTGCAGCCAAGAGGCAAAATGCTAAACATTAGCAGTGGAAAGAGGAAAGGGACTTCCTCAGCATCTGGAGGAGACAGAGCAGTCTCCAGAAAAACACCACTAGAACAAAATCAGGTCTTGGATAGGTGTTTCAGTCCACTTTCCACTGTTTTGCTTCTGAAACATTCTATCTACTCTAGTTGAAGTACATAATCATCGTACCAAGCTGACCCTAAGGTCTTTAACAAGCACTATAGATATTATGGCACAAGTCAAAAATTATACAAATATTTTAAAAATCATTCCAGCACCTATGGAAACCTTCTAAAAGAAACAGAAAGTACCTGCCTATGCATTTTAGTCTTTGTTGGATGTTTTTCACATGTGAAAAGCCTCTTGAACACACCTTTCAGAGGAAGTGCTACCTTCCTGACTTGACTGTTGATCACAACCACTGAGCACAGGGTCTGCTGGCATCTAAACTGAATTTATTCTGAGTTCCTCTGGCTCCAAAACCTTATGGATGTCAGTGACAGCCCTGGCAGCTTCACACATGCAGCCTCATGCCAAGCGTACTGCTTGTCCCTTGGATAAATGTGCATGTTTTAACTGAAAACTATCCTGATACAAATTATTTAACTTAATAGAAACATAAATTGCAATCAGTTAGCTGTGTGACACAAGGAAGTTCTCTAGACTGCAAGTATAACTGCTAGATTAGTGACTCTATTGTTTTTCTCTCAGTTGGGTGACCAGACTAAAATTTTCCTTTCACCATGTTACTTTATTTAGTAATAAATCTGTAGTCATGGTTCCTGCTTTTGCTGAGTTGACCTGAGCAAAACATTTCCTATCTGCCAAGAGAATGAACACCCTAGCTGCCAGTGCTTCTATCTGAGTGTGTCTGTGCGTGAGAAGTGTACGTGTAGACACATATATACATGCTGTACAGTTACATTGTCTGTATTGGAAAGGAAGAATCAGGAACAAACATTCAATCACACATGTAGATCTTTGCATGGAAAGAGCAAGAGAAGGAAGGCTGAACAACAGCTGTGTGGTGTCTTGGCAGTCTTGGAGCTGGCTGGGGAGTCCAAGGCTCCCCTCTCTCTGTGCTTGTGTAAAAATACACAAACGATCCATGCATTAGGATCCAAGGCTCAGATTTGTTCTTCCTGAGTGCTCCAGTCATCAGCCTGTTACATCTTTGAACCGTTTAATATTTAAAGATGCCCTTCAGAAGTCAGCAGGAGAGCAGTCCTCTGACAACATTTCAGGGCACACTCCTCAAAGGTGGGCAGTGTATTCTACTTGGGGCAGGGGGCATTATAATGTCTTGTTTTCTATGTCTAGCACCTCTTCTAGATACTGTACAGTTGTATCAAAGGAGCTCCTTCTGCCTTCTTTTAAATAAAGGTACTTTCTGCCACCGTGTTTTATCTACAGCATAATCTTGTGGACATGCATTACATGTGCTCTGAAGCTGTTCTTCAGTAACAGCAGAAGAATTTTTGTTTGTGCAACCCAATGGCAAGTGACTAGAATACAGGGATTAAGCTCTTCAGACTCCCCAGGTCTAACATGTTTTAAGACTGCTGCAGAAACAGAAATTGATGATCCCTGGGAAGATAAGATTTTCCATCTTGTACTTAAGGCCCCCACAGAATTAGGCAGGTACTGAGGCAAGGCTTTTGAAGCTCAGAAATCTCAGGCGCATATATCCAGTAATACATACAGTTTTTTCAATATGGCTTTACCAACTACTAGCTGCTTGCCTCACCTCCCTGTAAGTTAGAAGGTCCATGACACACATGTATAAACAGCAGACTTGGCAAAGAGTTAGCATAAATAAAAAGACTGAAACAAATCTTCACATTAAAATATGGTAGAAGAGAAGACAGAAGTTTTGAAATCAAAGCAAATCCGTTTCTCTTCTTGTTTCTGCTTTCTAAGAAGAACTGAAAGTGTTGCAACAACTGCTACAAAGAAGACTGCTACCACTTGTGCATCTAGCATCAGCGATTAACGAAACTTTCCGAAAAGTCTGATGAAACACCCAAAGCCAGGGGCTGCAGAAGTGGCTGAAGAATGGCTTCCTGGAGAAGGACCTGTTTCCTTACCAAGTGCATCTGCTGTTTTGCAGTACTGGGGTATATTATGGATGTAACACAGACAGCATGCTTGTGTATAAATTCTGTATAAATTGCATATGAAAGATTGCTTTTGAATAGGAAACTTCCCCATTATAGGAAGCATCTGGAATGAAGTCTGTGGTTTCAGTCTGAATAATTATGACTTATAACACTACAAACAAAAACTGAATGCAAAGCTGTTTGCACATAGGCTAGAAGAAATCTAGAGAATTGTCATCAGTCAAGTGGGGAAAAACACAGGTTCTAAACCACTGAAAAGATCTCAGTCATTTGGCAATTATGTCTTTTGATCAAATAAATGTGGATCTAGAGCGCACAGCAGGGTGACTTCTTTTTCTTTCCCCAAAGGTACAGGAAATTAAGCAGGCAGGATCAGGGGAAGTTAAGATCAGCTAGCAGGAGCTCTGTGCTGGTTTGTGTACTGTCCATCAGTGCCCCTAAGTGGACATGGGGCCAGACCTGCCCCACTGCTGATTCATGACTAGGAGAATTGGCTAGGGTGGCATTGGTAGGGGTGGTGTATAATACTGAGGTACTCCATTTCCTTTTCTACTATCCCCTCTCCCAACTGAGTCAAAACAGTGCTCTATAACATTTCTTCAGATACTGAAAAAGAAAGTAAAAGAGACCACCAATTTAGTCTGTACCATGTTATTGAATGCATGACTATGAATGCAATGGAGCTAACAATACAAAACCCTTTAACATCTCATAAGCAGAACTACATAACAAGGAAGCCTTATGTAGCACTTTTTTTCAGTGTAACACTGTGTTTTACTTCCTACATAATAAAAATAAAAAGCGGAAGACTTGCAATAGAACCTTTCCAATCTGTGGTGCTGCCAAGGGATCACAGAATAACAGAATAACAGAATCATCACAGTTGGAAAGGACCTTCAAGATTACCAAGTCCAACTGATAGCCCTACACTACTGTTATCTTTAAACCATCCCCCAAAGTGCCATATCTATGCATTTTTTAAAACCTCCAGGGATAGTGACTCCACCACTTCCCTAGGAAACCTATTCCAAAACTTCACCACTCTTTTGGTGAAGGATTTTTTCCTAATATCTAATCTAAACCTGCCTTGGCACAACTTGAACCCTTTTCCCCCTAGTCCTATTGCTAGTCACAAGGCCAACAGTTGCCTCTCTACAACCTCCTTTCAGGTAGTTGAAGAGAGCAATAAGGTCTCCCCTCAGCCTCCTCTTCTCCAAGCTAAACAGCTCGAGATCCCTGAGCCTCCCCCCATAAGGCTTGTTCTCTAGACACCTGATCAGCTTAGCTGCCCTTCTCTGCACCATCTCCAGCACCTCGATGTCCTTCCTAAACTGCGGTGCCCAAACGTGCACACAGTACTCAAGGTGCGGCCTCACCAGCGTCAAGTACTGTGGCAAGATCACCTCGCTGCTCCTGCTGGTCACACTATTCCTGATACAAGCCAGGATGCCTTTGGCCTTCTTAGCCACCTGGGCACACTGCTGACTCATGTTCAGCCGGCTGCCAATCAGCACCCCTAGGTCCTTCTCTGCTGGGCAGCTCTCCAGCCACTCCTCCCCAAGCCTGTTGTGCTGCCAGTGGTTGTTACGACCAAAATGCAGGACCTGACATTTGGCCTTATTGAAACTCATACAGTTGGCCTTTGCCCATCGATCCAGCCTGTCTAGGTATCTCTGCAGAACCACCCTACCCTCAAGCAGATCAACATATCAACACAGCTTAGTGTCATCTGTAAACTTACTAAGGGTGCACCTATAGTCCCTTCATCCAAGTCACCAATAAAGATGTTGGACTCTAGGAGTCTCTTAGGCTGCCTCTTCTCTGCTGTGTTGAGTTCCCAGAAGACATCCAGCAGGGTAAAGTCACCCACAAGAGCAAGGGCTGGTGATTTTGAGACATCCACCAGCTGCTTGTAGAATTAACTCATCACATTCATCATCTGGTTAGGGTGGTCTATAACAGACTCCCACCAGGATGTCGGCCTTGTTGGCCTTCCCCTTGATTCTGATCCACAGGCATTCAACCGTATTGCTACTGATTTCAAGTTCTACAGAGTCAAGAGACCCTCTATCATATAGAGCCATCCCTCTATCTCCCCTACCTTGCCTATCTCTTCTGAAGAGCTTGTAGCCATCCATGGCAGCACTCCAGTCATGCAAGTCATCCCACCACATTTCTGTGATGGTGACTACATCATAGTTTTCCTGCTGCACGATGGCTTCCAGCTCCTCTTGTTTGTTACCCAACTGTGTGCATTAGTGTACATGCATTTCAGCTGATTTCATTCCTAACTCAGGCTTTCTACCCTGGGGCTCAACCCTGTAGGGCCTGGTTTCAATCCCTTCCCCTTTCAAACCTAGTTTAAAGCCACCTTGATCAGCCCCACCAACTTACAGGCTCGTGTGCTTTTGCCCTTGTTTGACAGATGAAGCCCATCTGACTCTAGCAGGCTTGGTACATAGAATTTGCCCCATGGTCTAAAAACCAAAAATTCCACCGGTGGCACCAATCCTTTAACCACCATAATATGGGTTTTCCTAGTCCTCTCCTCTTTCACCCCTGTTACTGCAGGAGCTGAGGTGAACATCACCTGTGCTTCTGTCCCATTAACTAATTGGCCCAGTGCCTTGAAGTCCTTTATAATTAACCTAGGATGTAGTATCTAAAATATGCATGCGGAAAGGGTAGCCAAGGGATAAGAATATTTCTCTACACTTTGTGAAGACTCTGAGTAATCCCTTGTCAAATGTTAACATTATATGGCATATTTTAAAAATCAATGAAGAAGCCAGAACATGTTAGACCCATTTACCACAGCCTAATCAACCAAGTAAGCTCAGATCGTTAAATTAATTATGAGTGGCTGAAATAATTAAGGATTCCCTTCTCACGCAATATTGTTGGAATTGTCTGTTACAGAACAACTGCATGGTCATTAATAGGCACTATGCACGTGCCCAGACTTTTGCTGGATTTTATAAACAACCCTTGCTCTTCAGAAACTTTGGTGGCCTTTGTGAGTAACATTCAGTGACAAATAAGTAAGAACAAGCAATGTATGTTCAGGGAGGTTTTCTCAAGATAACATAGGGGAGGGGATAAAAGAGAAAATGATAACTGCTACATGGAAGTGCTTCCATAAAACTGTGGGGTTCATTTCCAGAGAAATACTCTCTCTATCCTGTTTTCATACAGCAAAAGTAACACCTGATGATGCACTAGCTGGATGTCTGCATACTACAGATCTTTCCTGAGGATTTTATACCATGCCATGTAATTTATTGTATTTATGGCTATTCTAGAATAAAGTCAGAAAATGCCTTTGTTTGACAACCATCCAGCAAATTCTACAGTGGTAGCAGTTGCATCTTTCTGGGTAAATTGATCCTTATTCATCATAAATCTGTACACAGGTGTAGACCCACAGAATCACAGAATCATTACGGTTGGAAGTGACCCTCAAGATTATCTAGTCCAACCGATAGACCTACACTACTCTTACCCCTAAATCAACCCCTCAAGAAACACATCCATCCTCTTCTTCAAAACCTCCAGGGATGGTGACTCCACCACCTCCCTGGGCAGCCTATTCCAAAATCTCACCACTCTTTCAGTAAAGAAATTCTTCCTAATATCTAATCTAAACCTACCCTGGCACAACTTAAGCCCATTCCCTCTAGTCCTGTCACTAGTCACAAGGCAGAAGAGGCCAACACCCGCCTCCCTAGAATGACCTTTCAAGTAGCTGAAGAGGGCAATAAGGTCTCCCCGCAGCCTCCTCTTCTTCAGGCTAAACAACCCCAGTTCCCTAAGCCTCTCCTCATAAGGCCTGTTCTCCAGACCCCTGATCAGCTTAGTTGCCCTTCTCTGCACCCTCTCCAGTACCTCAATGTCCTTCCTATACTGCGGTGCCCAAAACTGCACACAGTACT
>VWZX01006302.1:0-33631 GCA_013399015.1 Galbula dea
GGTTGGACTGGATGATCTCCAGAGGTCCCTGCCAGTCTCACCATGCTGGGTTCTGTGATTTTTTCAGAGGTTTTGGTATTGATTTCTCATGTAACACTGCAGCAATTGTCTGAGCTTCTTGAGGATGCAGGTAATGCTACAAGCTGTGCCATGGTACAAGTGGTTATTTCCTCATGCACCCTTGATTACACAAAACAGTTCTTCATTTCAGTCCATGTTTTGCTCAGAATCTCCTTTCCAGCCAATACCCTGTTAGCATGGAAGCCCTGATCTCACCCAGCAATGTGTGAAGGGTTTGTAAGCATCTCAGCAGTACATCCTCCCTGAGAATCCTTTCTGCCTTTCCTTTGAAATGCAATTAGAAATGGTTATGTTTGTGCATCCACAGGGAGACCAAGCTTTCCAAGTGCTGAGGAGTTCTCCCTTATTTGATATTTTTTTTCCTCCCTTTTCTTCACCCCTGGAGAATCTTTAGAAAATAGCCAAATGCTTAACTCTGAACTGGAAGGCAGGAAACAGCAAGCTGCCTGAGAGCAGGGAGGTGGCCATTCAGGCTCAGTATTGGAAGTGGATTAAGAAATTTCAAACTAGAAAGGGCAGTAGGATGGACACTTGGTCAGATGAGCTATGGAGAAGACAGATGGTACCTCCAGCAGATACCAGAGAGGAGTTGGGGTTGCAGGGTTTCAAGTCTACCCTCATCTTCATAGAATCTGAGTGGTTTGGGTGGGAAGAGACCTTTCAAGGTCACCTACTCCAACCCCCCTGCAGCCAGCAGGCACATCTCCAGCTAGAGCAGGTTGCTCAGAGCCCCAAACAACCTGATCTGGGGTGGTTCCAGGGATGGGACATCTCCCACCTCTCTGGGCAAGCTGTTCTTGGTACTTTTGCTCCAGTTCATCTGTTGTCTTGCAGTAGGAATCTGTCACAGGGTCTGCAGTGGGAATACTTCAGGAATTGTGCCCCTGTGATCCAGATCATGAACCTTCACCAGTGGAACTGCTGAAGGAACTCTGTTTATCTGGAAAATTACCACATGGCAAGAGCACCTTGGGCTGTTCTACTCCATCTCCTCTGGCAAGGGTTAGGAGAAGCCACAAACCTTTGCATTTGGTCCCTGGCTGCACCTTTAATGATTAAATACAGAAGGAAGAGGAGAAAAGACTGCTCACTTTTCCTTGGGGTATCTTGGGCTGATGTTTCACATCATCAGAGAGCCCCAAAATGCTGGCTTGGGTCACTGAAGGTAAACATCAGCTTCAAAATGCTCATGTCAGAGCTGTAGATCACTTGGGCTGATTGGCACTAGGTTTCTGTAGGACTTGTCACCACCATGGCTGTTGCCTTCTGTTTGGAAGTTGTCCTGAGATCTCTCATAGGAACCCAGGGTGGCCACAGAGTTGGTATGGAATGGATTTGGGGTTATTTGAGTAAGTTTTGGGGGAAGTAAACATCATTTACTGTTTGTTCAAAAACATGTAATTTGAGGGAACTTCAGGTAAAGAGAGGGGAATGAAATCAAGCTGTTCAGTGACAGTTCCACCAAGCACCTGGAAAAGGATCAAAATTAGAGGCTGCAGTAAATACCAGAGTGATTTCCTTCCCAAGGGTGGCTGCATCTCTCAGCTATGACTTGGTAAGCTGAAGTTTGCCAGGCAGAAGAAAGGATAAAATGGGATGCTGGTTAGCTTCAGTTCCCCTTGTACCTCTGTAGGAGGGTGTAGAAGAAAGGGGAATAAGTGGCTCAGGGATGCCCAATGCCCTGTGCTGTAGATGCTGTGGCTCCTGGGGCACTGCCTCCTACCTTCTCTGCTTCTGGCACTAAGACCAAGTGCTCGAAGAAATAAACATTTCCTAATATCAGCTATCCTAAAAATGGAGTTTTATTGGACCTCCCTTGAGCCCTGAGGATGACCTGAGCTTTAGACCATTTAGACCACTGTCTGTTAACAATCTATTTAAAAAGCAACATTCCCCATGTCTCTGGAGACCCTTGCACAGTCCTGCAGCAGTTAGTGTTGGGACTCTCCAGCTAGATGGTTCCTTTGCCCTGTCCCTTAGTTGGCAGCTGTTTCCCAGAGCAGAGCACCCATAATAAATCCTCCTCATCTATTTTTCTCCCATAAATAGAATCATTTTGTTTGGAAGAGACTTTTCAGATCATCAAGTCCAACCATCAACCAGCACTGCCAGGTCACCACTAACCCATGTCCCTCAGCACCACATCTCCATGGCTTTTCAACCCCTCCAGGGATGATGACTCCAGCTCTGCTGGGGCTTGACAACTCTGAAGTAGTTAATTTCTGGGAAAAAAAACCCCCATTTTTAATATTCTCCTATGTCTTTTCCAGCACTGTCTCCCTCCACTGTGTTTTCCCATTGATCTTTGAATCCTATATGGGAGGTAGACCATGGGTAGCCTCAAGAGAGGAGGAATAGCAGCCAAAAATGACCCCAGGGCTGCTCTTTGGCTGCATGAGGAGTTCATGGAGGTGCTAGGAGTTGGGATTATCATACTCAGGGCTTGGGAACTGGGAGTTAGTGGAGTTAAAAGTGTGTGGGATTTCATGCAGAATTTGGAGCAGAAGAAAAATACTTATTGACAGGATAAACTTGTAGGTGAAACTAGCTGAAGATAAATCAGCTTGGTGCAATTCAAGATCTTATTCAGGTGAAAGTAAGGGCATGGAATCCCACCATGGTTAAGTGTTGGAAGGGACCTCTGGAGATCATCCAGTCCAACCCCTGCTCCAGCAGGGTCACCCACAGCAGCTTGCCCAGGGTTACCTCCAGCTGCCTTGGGAATCGCTCCCCAGAAGGAGACTCCACAGCCTCTCTGGGCAGCCTGGGCCAGGGCTCCAACACCCTCACAGCAAACAAGTTTCTCTTGCTGCTCAGCTGGAACCTCCTGGGTCTCAGTTTGTGCCCATTGACTGCCATCCTGATCTCACTTGTCGTAAGGAACCCAGACCTGAATGCAGTTCTCTAGGTGAGGCCCTACCAGGACTGAGTAGAGGACAAGACCATCTCCTTTCACCTGCTGGCAATGCTTTTGCCAATGCACTCCAGAAGACCATTGGCCTTCTTGTCCCTGAGGGCACATTTCTGGCTCATGGACAGCTGGTAGACCAACAGGACCTCCAGATCTCTGCAGAACTCCATTCCAGCAGGTCAACCCCTAACCTGCCCTAGTCTATGGGGTTATTCCTTCCCAGGTGCAGGACATTACGCTTGTCCCTGAGATTGCTCCTAACATGAGCAGAGCTGGAGCAAAGAACAAGTGGGGGCTGAGTTTTGTTCCAGTGATGAATCAAGGTGATGACAAGTGGGCACATCTGGTAATTTCAGACTTGCAGGAGAATGATCAGCCTGTCTCACAGGCCATGAAGCTGTCCTTGCCATGGTTTGGAGCTGGTCTGCTGTATCAGGAGGAGGATCATCTGCTCAAGGGCTGTAGAAACCAGGGGAGAGGTTTCAAGCCACCTTGCTTCATTCTGTCCTGAGATTTTTCTAAGTCCCTGAAAGGAGGTTGGAGCCAGGTGGGGGTTGGTCTCTTCTCCCAGGTGATTAGCAATAGAATGAGAGGAAATGGCTTCAAGCTGTGGTCAGGTTGGATATTAGGAAGAAGTTGCTTCACTGAAAGAGTGGTTAGACATTGGAACAAGCTGCCCAGGGCAGTGATGGAGTCACGACCCCTGGAGGGGTTTCAAAGCCCTGGAGATGTGGTGTTGAGGGCCATGGGTTAGTGGTGACCTGGCAGTGCTGGTTAATGGTTGGACTGGATGATCCGAAAGGTCTTTTCCAACCTTACTGATTCTGTGGGTGGTTGGGCCATGTCTGGTATGACTGAGGGAGCTGTGCATGCCTCAAGTCCTCTTACTTATGGTGTTGGAGACCCTCCAGAGAGCTGCAGTTCAACTGTCCCAGGCAATCTCTAAATATTTGCATTTTACTCCATAGCTGTGTGGAAAGTGAACACAGGAGCAAGGCTCAGACAGCCTTTGTTTTGCTAGGGAGAGGAGTTCTGAGCAGGCTTCATCTTCCCTACAGAAAGCCACCCTGTGATCTTCCTTCTGCAGCTGGCTCCCCTTGATCTGCCTGTGTGAGTGGCAGCTGCTTTACAGCAGCATTAGCTGTCAAAACATTCTTGAACTGGAATACTTCCTCTGACAAGGATTTGGGGATGGTTGGGGTTGGTGTTTTTTTGTAGTGGTGTTGTTACTAGAAATCAAAATGCAGTGGTAATTGAATCCCTTTATATTCCCAGTGTAATGCACAAGGAGTGAGACATATTCACACCTAAGGGGGAAAACACATCTGGATTTCCTCTTTGCCCCAAGACCCTGAGCTCTCCCTCCCTTGTGCTGTACCAGCTTTGATTCCCCATCCCTCAGAGGGAGAGGAAATTGCAGTGTGTGCATCTCATCTAAGGAGCACAATCTACATCCACACTTATTTTAGGGGGGGCTTGTATCTTTTTGTTTTTGGTCTTTGCCATAGGAATCACATTAAATAAATATCTAGCAAGCTCCAGTGTCACAACAAGTAGATGTACAATTACCAAGACCCAAATCCCCCAAGGAAATCAACAGCAGGCTTATTAATATCCAGGCCTGCAGAAGACAACTGTCAGACAATTGGTCAACAAGGTACATGGTATCTGTTAGATACTGACTAACCCATTATGATCTTTATGAAGTGTCCTTTTGGGGGTCTAGATCTTCAAATATGAGTTGGAAGACCCTTTTCTTTTATTAGTTGCTAAGCTCTTTATACTTTTACCATATTGCAGCAGGTTAGAAGTCTGAGCTTTATTGTCTTATGTTATTGAAAATCCAGATTCCCGCAGCCTTCTCCCTCAGGTCAAGATTTGTCTGAGAATACATTCTCATTTCTCCATGTACAAAGGCTGTCTGGAGAGAGGCAGAAAAAGATTATGACTGTAATATACTTAAATCCAATTTATTTGCCTGACTAGAAACTTCCACACTTCCACAATTGCTTCCTACCCAAGATTTTGGTGTCTAATTCCTCCGCCGCCGTAGGAAGCAGGAAGGATCTGAGTCCTCCAACAGGTCTAGGCTGGGCACACACCTGAGGCAGAGGAAGGAGGGTGGAGGAGAGGATGGAAAGAGCAAATGGACATGCTTATTTTGCATGTTTGTGGTTGGTTAAATATCTCTTTCAAATCTGTTAGTCTCAAATCCCTCCTGCAGAGCTGATGTTCCAGGTCACCACATGGGTCAGCAGATGGGTGCAAGCCTTGCCTGGAAACCCTGCTTGATGTAGACATCATAACTTCCTCCTCCTCTCAGTTCTCAGATGGAGAGGACTAGTTAACTGCTGTGGTCACTAATCATGCAGCCATTGTGTCACTGCTGCTATTTTAAACCTTCATCTGAGCAGGCTGGAAAGAGATGTGAGGATCTCGTGTCAGGTTTCCTGCACCCTTTCCCTAAGCAGTGGTGGCACCAAGAGCTTTCTGCCCTGCTCCCAGGGACAGGCAGCAATGCTCTGGGCAGTCCAGGTCCTCAGCAACCTGTTTTGTTTATAAAAAATAAAAAATTGGATGCAAAGATTTCTCCCTGGCCTTTGGACTGTGGTTAGAGGACTGCCACTGAGAGCCTTGATGTCTCCTCACCCTGCCTGGGGCCTGGGATGCTTGTAGGAGACTGATAAAATGTCACAAAGAGATCAGGGAAGCCATGGTGGGAACAGCTGAAGTATTAATTGTAGCATCAGTTCCTGCAGCATCAGTTTGGGGTTGTTCAGCCTGGAGAAGAGAAGGCTCCAGGGAGACCTCACTGCAGCCTTGCAGGACTTTAAGGGAAAGAAGGAGAGAGACTTTTGAGCAGGAGCTGTTGGGACAGGACAAGGGCTGATGGTTTGAAACTAAAAGAGGAGACTTAGACTAGAGAGAGGGAAGAAATGTTTTCCCCTGAGGGTGGTGAGAGCCTGTCCCAGGTTGCCCAGAGAGGTGGGAGATGTCCCATCCCTGGAACCATCCCAGCTCAGGTTGTTTGGGGCTGTGAGCAACCTGCTCTAGCTGCAGATGTCCCTGGTGACTGGAGGGGGGTTGGGTCCCTTCCCACCCAAACCAGTCTATGATTGTGTGTTTCCTGCTCACCCTGGGCCTTGCACATGGTCTGCAGTAGTGGTGGCAGCTCATGGCATGGGCAGGAGGATGCTGGAGGTAAGGTCAAAAAGGAGACTCCAAGTGAAGGTTTCCTCAGTGCTGGGCACAGCCTTGGAGCTGGAGTTTTTCATGTTCCTCCCAACCTTCAGAACAAATTCTCCTTTCTTTACCCCATGGGGCTCTAAAATCATAACAATTAATGCCAGCAAAGACTTCTGAAGCCACCTAAGCCATCCCTTCTGCTAGGGCAGGATTGCTGGAGCATGTAAAGTTATTAATGGGGAGGGAAAGTGTGGGGACTAGGCTGGGACCTGCTCAGCAGCTTATCTTGGGTTAAAAAGTTGAAACTACTTGAAATAGCTATTTGAAGGGAGGTGGTAAAGGTGCTCTGGTACCTTCATGTTTGATGGTTGCACTAGAAGTGGTTGTAATCAGAAGTTTGTCCTGACCTCAATTCCTATTTCACCACTTTTTTCCTTATTTTCACTTTTTTTGTGATTTTTCTTCTTTCTTTTTTTGTAGCAGCAAGGGGTGATCTAGAAGCCTGGGCTGATCTAGAAGCCTTGGGTGTTCATCACCAATTCCAGAGACATTAGGTGGCCATAAATGCATCTGAAATACCTTTGGTGGGTTCCTGGCTGTTAAGCAATGTGTTCTTCCTACATTTCTAATTGCTAGCAGGAAAAAAAAAGAGGAATTCGTTTATTGCTCCCTGCATAATATTCAGACATCTGGAGCTGCTAGGTCTGGAGGAGAGCATTCCTGGGGGAGGGAGGAGACATCAAGGACAATTAGACAACTTGGGAACTGCAGCCTAAAGGGAATATGCCCAAACATGGCAAAGAGCTCTGAGACAGCACCAACTGAGCTCTGGAGCTTGGCTGAGGACTGTAGGTAGGGGAGAGAAGTTTGGATGCAGGACCTGAGGGGCTGGGTCCTGCATTTGGTTCACAACAACCCCATGAACGTTCCAGGCTTGGGGCAGAGTGGCTGGAAAGTTGCCTGAGGGAGAAGAACCTGGAGGTGTTGGTTGACAGCAGCTGAAGATGAGGCAGCAGTGTGCCCAGGTGGCCAAGAAGGCCAACAACATCCTGGCTTGGATCAGCACTAGGGTGGCTGCAGGGCTAGGTCAGTGCAACCTAAACTTCCCCTGGCACAACTTGAGGCTGTTTCCTCTTGTCCTATCACTTGTTCCTTGAGAGAGGAGACCAACCCCCACCTGGCTCCAGCCTCCTCTCAGGGAGTTGCAGAGAGTGAGAAGGTCTCCCCTGAGCCTCCTCTTCTCCAGGCTAACCAAGCCCAGTTCCCTCAGCTGCTCCTCACAACGCTTGCGCTCCAGACCCTTCCCCACCTTCCTTGCCCTTCTCTGGACACACTCCAGCACCTCAGTGTCCTTCTGGGAGTGAGGAGCCCAAAACTGACCCCAGGATTGGAGCTGTGGCCTCCCCAGTGCCCAGTCCAGGAGGCCAATCCCTGCCCTAGTCCTGCTGCCACCCTAGTGCTGATCCAAGCCAGGATGCTCTTGGCCTTCTTGGCCACCTGGGCACTCTGCTGCCTCATCTTCACCCAGCTAAATTCACACTGGTGAGTGGGAAGCTGAGTTTCTGCTTTGGCCAAATGATTATAACTAACTCACAGCTGTTAGAGCCCATTCAGACCAAACTGGTGCTGCTGAGCCTTCTCCAGCTGCTACTCTGCTCCCTCTCCCACTGCTGAGGTGTGGTCCCCACCCCAAAGCATGCTGGTGCTGCCTGCTGAGGACCAACCAAGATGCTGAAGGAGGTTTTGTGAAGGGCTAATGGATATTTGAGCCTCTTTCATTGCAGCTGACAGCACCTAGCAAAGGTTACACTTTCCACTTTCCCTCCAGTGTCGTCTTTGAACTCCTCAGAACTGCAAATCCCCTGCTCCTGGAAGTGAGATGCAGCAGGATCCTTGTAGGTAGCTTTACCAGCACCAGCCAGGGCTGGTTTCCAGTAGAAACAACTCATAGAAAACAAAGTTTCTCCCTAAGCTGTCCTGGGACATGTCCCCATGGATTCCCCTTGCTGGAGTGAGGAGAGAACAGAGCTCAGTTGGGAGCCATCAGGTTCCTCGAGGACCCTCAGCTATGGGCTGCAGTGTTTTGGCTGCAGAGAGACAGTCATCAGGAGAAGAATAAACCAGAGAGGAGAAAATAGAGCTGTAGGTGCAGGGGAGAGCACAGGGAGCAGAGCAAGAGAGGCTACACAAGCAGTGCTGGAGCTCCTTCCTGTGGTGGCAATGCTGAGTTACTTGTGTTCCACCAGACCTTGCCTCAGGAGGAGCTCAGCTTGAGCACAGATCTCTCTGCCTGGTGATCTACTCTCCATCTTCTCCAGGCAGACCATCACAAGGAGAAGAGCAGCCCTGCAGCACCTCCAGAGTGGGTGGGAAGAGAAGGGACAGTGAGCCTGCCAGCAGTTGAGTTGCATGGTGGTGCCAAGGTGGTGTGCAGTGGAGAAGCTCTTGGCAGCTGTGTGGTCACTCCTGGTATGTTCCTTAGGGGATGCTGTTTCCTTCATGGCAGTGACATCTGTTTGCCCATGCAGGAATGGGAAGGGTAACTTGTTGGGTATGTGGAGATGGAGCAAGGGGGAGACACAATGGATCAGGTACCAGAGGTGTGCGGGGTGCAGGTGACAGTGAGGAGTCCTGGCCATGGGCAGCTCTGGGACACCTTGCCCAGCCTGGCCACCCCCACCAACAAAGGACAGAGCCTTTGGTCCTGCTTTTCTCACAGGTTCACACAGACTCACAGAAGGGTGAGGGTTGAAAGGGACCACCAGAGGTCACCTAGTCCAACCTCCCTGCTCAAGCAAGGTCACCTAGATAGTGTTACTCAGGATTGTGCCTGGGTGGGGTTTGAGTATCACAGTGTATTAGGAGTTGGAAGGGACCTGGAGAGATCATCTAGTCCAACCCCCCTGCCACAGCAGGATTCCCTAGACCAGGTCTCCAGGGAAGGAGACTCCACAGCCTCTCTGGGCAACCTGTTCCAGTGCTCTGCACCTTCACCTGAAGGATTTTCTTCCTCATCTTTTGGAGGAAGGCTCCCTGTGCTCCTCTTTGTGCCTGTTGCCTTGAGTCCTATTGCTGAGAGGAGCCTGGCTCCACCCTCTCACCACAGAGCAAGCAGAAGTCCCTTACAAGTTGTGCATGCAGGGTCTTCCACAGAGCAGAACTTGGCCCCTGATGTTCTTTTGATGTGTTTGTTGTCATGTATAGGGGGTTTCTGGTTGTATGCAAATCAGGTTTCGTTTCTGAACTTTGAACAGCCTGCAGATTGGTTTATTAGAGGGCTGTAGGATGAAGTTGCATCCCCCTGGGGTCAGAGAGAAGCGTTTGGGAACCTCAGAGAACATCAGTGCTATCGTTAAACAAAGTGAAGGAGCTCAGACAGCTGGCGCTCGCCGCAGCAGCAGACAAGCAAAACAAAGACAGATTTGTAATCATACTCAGTAGCCCTTTTTATGTGAAGTAATTACTCAAATAAGCTGAAGACATGGATCAGATTGTTAATGAAAGGGGATAGCCTGCAAACTCCTCTCAGCATCCAGTCCTAACTTCTCCATGGAGCTGACTGCTCCTGGGGGTGTGCACTACCAGAAGGGAATCTCTTGGCTCAGCTGGTGAGCTCCAAGGGGAGTGTTCACAGACCCACTGCTGCTGGGGAAGGGGATTCTGAACTCAGCTCCTTCCTTCTGATGCACTCATTTTGCTTTTTCTTTCTTGTGTTAAAGAAGCTAAGTTTGAGTTACTAAGGAATTCTTTCTAATAGAGGCATTTATGTCCGTATTGTTGTGCAAGGTTGAAAACAAGGTAGAAGACATGCAGGGCTAGTGTGCCTGGGGGAACATACACATGGGAAGGTGAGGAGCACTGTGGGAGAGACCCTGCACAGGCTGGGAGGGGATTCTGCCTCTGCTCTGGGGAGACCTCACCTGCAGTGCTGGGGCAGCTCTGGAGTCCTCAGCACAGACATGGACCTGGGGGAGCAGGGCCAGAGGAGGCCACAAAGATCTAAGGGTGGAACCTCTCTGCTGTGAGGCCAGGCTGAAAGAGTTGGGGTTGTTCAGCTTGGAGAAGAGAAGGCTCCAGGGAGACCTCACTGCAGCCTTGCAGCACTTCAGGAGGCTATCAGAAAGCTGGGGACAGACTTTTGAGCAGGAGCTCTTGTGACAGGACAAGGGCTGATGGTTTGAAACTGAAAGAGGTCATTGAGACTGGAGAGAAGGAAGCAATGTTTTCCCCTGAGGGTGGTGAGAGCCTGTCCCAGGTTGCCCAGAGAGGTGGGAGATGTCCCATCCCTGGAACCATCCCAGCTCAGGTTGTCTGGGGCTGTAAGCAACCTGCTCTAGCTGGAGATGTCCCTGCTGCCTGCAGGGGGGTTGGGTCCCTTCCCACCCAACCCAGTCTGTGATTCTGTGACTGGTGGCCACAGGTCCAGTCTGGCACCATCCCACTCGTGGCCCAGGCTGTGGGTTACAATCACCTGCAGTACACTGCTCTGCACAACACTTACCTAGACCCAAAATCAAGTGAGGTACAGTCAGTGACAGAGACATACTCCAGGAAGGAATCTAGTCCTCCAAACCCTGCAGGGCCTGTGTTTGGGGTGGCTGCAAAGCTGTATGGAGATGGAAGCAAACTCTTCCCATGCTCCAGGGACGTGGGGACAACAGCTGAGCAGTGGGAACGAGGTGCTACCGTTTTTTTCTGGCCCTAATGAGTATCATGCAGTGCAGGAACAGCTCCACACTGATCTGAAGTCTGGCTTTTCAGCTCCTGTTTAAGATTCTCTGCTTCTGAAAGGGTTGGTGAGGCTCAGTCCTGTCATCCACTTCCTCTTACAACCACTACTGACTTCAAAGGAAATCCTGCTGGCAAAATAGCTCCAGAATTGTGTCAGTTGGTTATTTGCTCCCCAGATTAGATAATTAATGAAGATAGAATATTAAAATGGCATTTACATAAAGCTGAGGGTAATCTTAAAGTGTTCTCTTATTTTGTAAATGACCCCAAGTTTGTAAGGCATTTATTATCAGGAACCAGGAGACAAGTCCTTTTGGATAAGGAAGTGCAATTTATGATCGTGGTTGCTGTCATTATTTATTCATAGTGCTGATGAATCATTGGCTCTTCCAAACCTGGCAAGCCACAGAGCTCATCCTCACCTGCTGGGGCTGTTCTAGGAGAGAGTTGCTCTGAGCTCTGCCTTTGAATCAATCCCAATTACATCAAGAGGTGAACTCTGAGCAGATCCTGTTGCTGGGACCTAGTGATTCTGAAAGCCTACAGGACTTCTGCTGTTTGCCTTTGCCTCCAGGTTTAGGCAGGTGCTGCACCTGGATTGCTAAAGACTTGGTGAGGGCAAAGCCAGGCATTTGCTCTTTTCAGCATAGAACTGTGGAAAATATTGATTCTTCTCCAGGATTCTGTCACTGGCAGTTCCCTGCACCACTGCTCTCAGAGGAACTCATCAAAACAAGGCCAGGAGTAGGACATGGTGCTTGGGTCACAACAACCCCAGGAATACTCCAGGTTTGGGGCAGAGTGGCTGGAAACTGCCCAGAGGAAAAGGACCTGGGGGTGTTGGTCAACAGCAGCTGAAGCTGAGCCAGCAGTGTGCTCAGGTGGCCAAGAAGGCCAACAGCATCCTGGCTTGGATCAGCACTAGTGTGGCAGCAGGAGAGAGGGGAGACCTCCTTGTGCTCTACAGCTCCCTGGAAGGAGGTTGGAGCCAAGTGGGAGTTGGTATCATCTCCCAAGGAACAAGTGAGAGGAAGAGAGGGAATGGCCTCAAGTTGTGCCAGGGGAGCTTTAGGTTGGACATGAGGAAAAATGTCTTCACTGACAGAGTGGTTAGGCACTGGCCCAGGCTGCCCAGGGAAGTGGTGGAGTCACCATCCCTGGATGGGTTGAAAAGCCCTGGAGATGTGGCACAGGGTCTAGTGGCATGGGGATGTTGGGTTGATGATCTTGGAGGTCTTCTCCTGTCTTAATGGTTCTATGATTCTCATGTGTGCTCCCAGCCCAGAAGCCAACCGTGGCCTGGGCTGCATCCCCAGCAGTGTGGCCAGCAGGGCAGGGAGGGGATTGTGCCTCTGCTCTGCTCTGGGGAGACCTCAGCTGCAGTGCTGGGGCCAGCTCTGGAGTCCTCAGCACAGCACAGACATGGACCTGGGGGAGTGAGTCTAGAGGAGACCACAGAATTGATCAGAGGGCTGGAACCTCTCTGCTGTGAGGGCAGGCTGAGAGAGTTGGGGTTGTTCAGTCTGGAGAAGAGAAGGCTCCAGGGAGACCTCACTGCAGCCTTGCAGGACTTCAAGGGGCTATCAGAAAGACGGGGACAGACTTTTGAGCAGGAGCTGTTGGGACAGGATAAAGGGTGATGTTTTGAAACTGAAAGAGGAGATTGAGACTAGATCTAAGGAAGCAATGTTTTCCCCTGAGGGTGGTGAGAGCCTGGCCCAGGTTGCTCAGAGAGGTGGGAGATGTTCCATCCCTGGAACCATCCCAGCTCAGGTTGTTTGGGGCTGTGAGTAACCTGATCTAGCTGGAGATGTCCCTGCTGACTGCAGGGGGGTTGGACTGGAAGACCTTGAAAGGTCCATTCCCACCCAACCCATTCTGTGATTCTCTGAGAGGGAGACATGGTTTTGACACCTCTTTATTATTTGGGGGCCAATCCCTAAGTGTCTGTTTAACCAAGCAATGAAGTGGATCCCAATCCCATGCTTGGGAAGTGACTTGTGGAATCCAGGCTCTAACTATGAACATTTGGGGTAAGCTTTGTTCAATGTTTCCAGCTGCCAGGGTTCTCTCTCTCACCCACCTGGTGCTTTGTCCATCATGGATGTGGAGAGCTGAAAGCCAGTTCTGCCACTTTAATTTTTCTGCTTTGGTCTCTTTCTCTCTCTCCTTTTCCATCTGTTTCCTGGTTTCCCTTAGATGTTGCTCACTGCTGCCCTGCAGAGTGGCTCTGAGCACTGCTCTTTTCATTTGGAAGTACAGAAGATTGCACAGACATTTTCTGCCTCCTTCCTTTGAGCACAGGAGCAGCTCAGAGGCTGTGGTGGCATCTCTCACCTTCCTGGTGCAGGTGTGGATGAGCAGCAGATGCTTTGCTTTCTTGTTTTGTTGTTTTGGGTTTTTTTTCCTGTAACCCTAAGAAAGCCTAGGGCCAGAGCATACATGATGGCTTTGCTTTGCTGTGGTGGAAGCAAGGGGATCACTGGTGAATAGCACAGGAGGAACTAGACAAGTGGATGTGTTTTAATTTAATTAAGAGGTAAATCCCAGAATCCCAGCATGGTAGGAGTTGGAAGGGAGCTCGGGGGATCATCCAGTCCAACCCACTGCTTCAGCAGGGTCACCCACAGCAGCTTGCCCAGGGTCACCTCCAGCTGCCTTGGGAATCTCTCCACACAAGGAGACTCCACAACCTCTCTGGGCAGCCTGGGACAGGGCTCCAACACCCTCACAACAAACAACTTTCTCCTCCTGCTCAGCTGGAACCTCCTGGCTTCCAGTTTGTGCCCAATGCCCCTTGGGCTGGCCCTGGGCACCAGTGAGCAGAGTCTGGCCCCAGCCTCTTGCCCCCAGCCTTCAGCTCTTGCTCAGCCTTGAGCAGCTCCCCTCTGGGGCTGCTCTTCTCCAGGCTAAGCAGGCCCAGGGCTCTCAGCCTTTCCTCCTCCCAGAGATGCTCCAGTGCCCTCTGCATCTTCCTAGCCTCCCAGGGACTCTCTCCAGTAGCTCCTTGTCTCTCTGAAACTGGGGAGCCCAGAACTGAACCCAGGACTCCAAATGTGGCCTGACCAGGGCAGAGTAGAGGGGGATGAGAACTTCCCTCAACCTTCTGGTCACACTCTTCTGTATGCACCCCAGGAGACCATTGGCCTTCTTGGCCATGAGTGCACATTGCTGGCTCCTGGTGACTTTGTTGCCCAGCACTTCCAGGCTCTTTCCTGCAGAGCTGCTTCCCAGCAGCTCAACCCCTAACCTGCCCTGCTCCATGAGGCTTTTCCTCCCCAGGTGCAGGACTCTACTCTTGCCCTGGTTGCACTTCATGAGGTTCCTAAATGTTAACAGCATGGTTGGAATCTGGAGGGGGAAGAGGTTCACAAGGAGTTAGACAAACTCTCCAGCAGAGACCAGCTTGCAGACCTCAAATAACTGGAAAGGGAAAGCAAGTACCAGAGGAGCTGTGTGCTACTGCTGGATGATTTCATGGTCACTGCTCTCATCTCACTCTTGTGCCTAGCTGGATCCAGCAGTGACCATCACTAGGTGGCAACAGAGCTGGAGGAATGGTTTCCATGGAATAGTTTCTCATTTGGAAACCTCAGGCTGATTTCCAGCTGCTGGCTCCACAGCTTAGGGCATAGCTTCCTGCTTCTGCAGGGCTTTATTCCATCCGCAGCCTTCCTGAAACTTCACAGGCCTCTGACTGTGCAATTACAGGAGGATTTTAGTCTGATTATACATGATAAACTCTTCTCTACAAAGAAATTCAAAGATCAGAGACATTTTCTGTTAAGCATTACACTGAAATGTGAACATTCCTGCTGCTTATTACAAAGTGTTTCTGCATGGCACTGTGGAACTCCTAGACTTTACAGTTTTGTTGTGAGGATTTTTCCCCCCCCCCTCTTTAAACCCAACCATTTTACTTCCATCCCTTTATTTTATTGAACTATGTGACAGAAGTTTTAATTACAGCCCAAAGAGAATGTGTTGTCCCAGGTCACTGCTGTGGAGAGCATGAACAGGACTAAGAGAATCAAAACCAAACCACACACACAAAAAAAAAAGACTTTTTTTTTGTCCTTCAGAGATGTGCAAATGTGAATGCAATTCCTCAGCCTTATGTTTTCTGATCCCCACTATTCTCTAATCTTATCAAATATACATTCCCATAGTCTGAGGCAGTCTGATCAAGCAGCTTGCTAGAAACAAGTTGCATTAGATTCTGCAGAGCACATTTTCCTAGTAAATCCAATCTCCCCCTCTTCTCCTGGTGCCACATTAGCCATTCCTTAGCATAGAAAATGCTCTTTGAATATTTTAACTCCTCTGTTCTCCAGCATAATGCAGCTGTTCCACTTGCTGCCTTCAGATCCCATCCTTTCCTGGAGATGCAGCATCCTTGTGTCCCATATGCTCCTTGTCCACCCTCTCGTGGCTGAGCCCAGAGGTGGGTGGAGAAAGGAGTTAAATCCAGTGGGCAGCTGGTCAGGAGTGGTGTTCCCCAGGGCTCAGTGCTGGGGCAAGTCCTGTTTCACATCTGTACTGCTGAGGAGGTGGAGTGCACTCTCAGGAAGTTTGTAGCTGACTCTGAGTTGTGTGGGAGTGCTGATCTGCTGGAGGGGAGGAAGGCTCCACAGAGGGAGCTGCCCAGGTTGGATCCATGGGCCAAGGCCAAGGGGATGAGGTTTAAGAAGGTCAAGTGTTGTGCCTGCACTTGGGTCACAACAAGCCCATGTAATGCTCCAGGCTTGGGGCAGAACAGGTAGAAAGCTGCCCAGCAGGAAAGGCCTGGGGGTCTTGGTTGACAAGTGGCTGAAGATGAGGCAGCAGTGTGGCCAAGAAGGCCAAGAGCATCCTGGCTTGGATCAGCACTAGGGTGGCAGCAGGACTAGGGCAGGGATTGGCCTCCTGGACTGGGCACTGGGGAAGCCAGAGCTCCAATCCTGGGGTCAGTTTTGGGCTCCTCACTCCCAGAAGGACACTGAGGTGCTGGAGTGTGGCCAGATAGAAGGGCAAGGAAGGTGGGGAAGGGTCTAGAGCACAAGTGTTGTGAGGAGCAGCTGAGGGAAGTGGGGTTGGTTAGCCTGGAGAAGAGGAGGCTCAGGGGAGACCTTCTCACTCTCTGCAGCTCCCTGAGAGGAGGCTGGAGCCAGGTGGGGGTTGGGCTCTTCTCCCAGGGAAGAAGTGATAGGACAGGAGGAAACAGCCTCAAGTTGTGACAGAGGAGATTTAGATTGGACATTTCAAACAATTTCTTCTCCAGGCTGCCCAGGGCAGTGGTGGAGTCACCATCCTGGAGGGGTTGAAAATCCCTGGAGGTGTGGTGCTGAGGTTTAGTGGTGACCTGGCAGTGTTGGTTAATGGTTTGGCTCAATGATCTTAGAGGTCTTTTCCTCATTCTCAGTAACCCTCCCCAGTAAAGCCCTGGCTTACCAGTACCTGCCTTGGCACAGCCTGAACTGCAGAGTGAGCTTTTGATATTGCTGTTTGTCTGTGAATGGAGGTGCCTCAAGGTTCATAAATCTGTATGCAGGAGTATGGGTTCTCTAACAGCAATTCATTTTAATTATGTGAGACATAAAAAGACCACCTACAGATGAGACAATACAGCTGTAAGATTCTCAAGGTTCCTATGGGGAATACTTCATAACTGAAGTATGTTTTCCCAAAGGAATTCCACTACCATTTGATTTAATTTTTAATTTTTACATTTTAATCAAAAATAGATCAAATGGTGGTGTTATCTCCTGGGAAACATACTTCAGATATGAAGCAGTCCATGTTCCTTTTAAATATGTAAAGCTGCCATTTATGTATAACTCATGAATGACACCCTGTGTTGCAAGCAAATATCATGCAGTGGTTTCTGGAGTGTTTCAGTAACAACACCATAATCATCCACAAATATCACTACAGCTCCTTCTACAAAGGAAATGGCATGGAACAGGAGATGGACTGCAGAAGAGAAGATGAAATCCATCTAGTGCTAAGCAGGAGCCACCATCTCTTGGCCAGGAGTATTGGCAGGGAGAGTGTCCCCTGGGGCAGCCCACACCAGGCAAGAGGTGATTGAGGGTTTGGGAAGTTGTTGTGTGAAAGGAATGGTCCAGAAACACAGCTGAGTGTGTTAGAGGAAGGAAGGAAACACAGTGTGTTCAACTCTGGGTGTCCCAGTGGAGAGACCTGACCCATAAGTGGCATCTGGCCTGGTCTGAGCTGCAGCTTGGAAAGGTAGCTTAAGATAAGCAACAGCAAATCCCATTGTCCTGGGGTGAGCTAGAGCAGAGCTGATCCTGCTGAGTGATTTGACTGCTCAGAGGCCCAGGCTCTTCTCAGGGCTGCACTTGCTGCAGCTCCCAGCATCTTCTCCCAGGCAGTGGCTGCTGCTAGCAGGGACAACGCTCCATGGGGAGAGTTCCTGCCAAGCCTTGGGATGCAGAAAGCCTCTGCCTTAGCCTTGCTCCTCTGCACAACAAGGGCACTGCTCCAGCTTCTGCCCCACCTTGAGCTGCAGCTGCAGGGAGGAGGGGAACGGGAGAGGTGACCCCAAACTGACCAACAAGGGATTCCATCCCATGGGTGTCCTGTTCAGGAGAAAGCTGAGGCAGCACCAGGGTCAAGGCTCCTCTCCCTTGGGCAGTGTTTGAGGAGGACTCTGTCCACTCTGCCTTTGACCAGGCTACACTTGGTCTCCTGCACTGAGCAGAAGCCATCCCAAGGAGCAGCCCTGGGGTCAGACTCCCACAGGGAAGGACCCAGGGCAGGCTTCTTTTGAAAGAAACTATTTCACATGCATGGAAGCTGTGCTATCAGCTGGGGTGACACCCAGGGAGGGGCAAGAGTTGGGAGATTTCCTTCAGCACCACACTGCTGTGAAGCAAAATGCTCATCTACAGAAGGCTTAGTTCAGGGAGCTCACAGGTCACATTCATGCAGCTATCCAGACACCCACAGTTCTACTGAAACCCACAGGAACTTCAGTCTAATCCTCAGGTGTTCCACCTGGGTGAGAAAACCCCCAAATCTGGAGAGACAGATGGAAAAGATCAGCTGAAAAACTATTCATTTTTCACTCTTTATTAATAAAAAGCCAACCTGGAGAGGAACTCTTTGGTTTCAAACTAGGGATTGTGCAGAACACCTGTACCCTGGCCTCTGAGGGGGACATGCTGTGAGGGCTGCACCCCAACAGATGCATCTCTGAACCCAAGAAACTACAAACTGCTGCTGCTTCCCTTTCCAGCTCAGTGTCTGCAAGAGGCAGGTGATGGAAGAACACAACCAGGCCATGTCATGCTGTAGCCAACAGGCTGTTTAATGCTCCTGCTTTTGTAAGTAACCATTTACAAAATACAAAGATAAAAAACATGAATTGCATCATTTTCAACCTGAATGCAGAACAGACCAAAGCCTGGCTCACTCCACACATGTACATCAAGTGTCACTCAGGTTATTCTGTGTGCAAACCAGAGTCTCAGGAGATAGAGAGTACAGGGTTTCTATCAATTCAACAATCTCAGAGTGAAGCAAAGTCTTACAAAAATAATTCTGTGGTTCTAGTGCAGATTTGACACAAATCTGCTTTAAAGCAATGTTCACCTCCCTCCCAGCCTGTCTGGCACTCACCTGTACCTGTCACAAACATGTTGCTTTAGGATTCTGACTGACAAACCCTGCAACAAATCACAGACACAGGATCTCTATGTAAAAAAGAAACCCTGCTCTTACAAGCTTTCAATATATTCAACTATTAAAGTACAGTTTGTTTTCCTGCTGGCTGATCTCTTGTCCCAAGCAGAAAGCAGGGAGTAAAGAAATCACATCCTAGCTGAAAGAATCACTCCCAAGTTTATCCTGAAGCATTTATGTTCTCATCTGAGGGGAAAAAGGGGAACTCAGGGATAATGGTGATGTTTCTCAACAGCTCAACCTGTTTGTGGTCAGCTGCAGAGGTCAGTGAATGCTTCAGAACAAGGCAGCTGAGAGAAGCAGGCACAGGGATGTGCAACAGTGAATGCCTGGATGTAAACCTCAGCTTCCAAAGTGACCAACATCAGCTTGTTTCACCTTGGGATCCTTCACACCACATGGAAATGAAATGTTCATCTAGCCAGAAGCCATCCTGCAGCTGCAGCAGCATTCCCAGAAAGGTAAGTAAAAATGTCTTCAAGTTTCTGTTAGGATTTCCATGGTAGGGCCAGGGAGAACTGGCCCAGGCTGCCCAGAGAGGCTGTGGAGTCTCCTTCTGGGGAGAGATTCTAAGCCCAGCTGGAGGTGACCATGGGCAAGCTGCTGTGGGTGACCCTGCTGGAGCAGGGGGTTGGACTGGATGATCCCCAGAGCTCCCTTCCAACCCCAACCATGCTGGATTGTTTGTGTTAGGACTTGGGGCCTCCCCCAGGAGGGAAGGAATGCAGAACACTAATACAAAGGCACAGAGCCATCACCCTTCTGCCTCCTAGATCTGCAGCTCCCAGAGCTTTCTGATTTTATTTGTGTTATATTGTAAGACAACTCAAGGAAAACAGCAAGTAGGGAGCTGCTCTGTTTGAAAAACACTAGGAAGAGAATCCTTACACTGCAGACAGTGAACACACACCCCCCTGAATTCTGCTCACACAGGAACTGCTTAAACATTACAGCTCCCAAAGAGCAAAGGCAAGTTTAACATTCTCCTGATAGCCAGAGCTCTCTTTGTATCAACAACAGCAGAGAAACCCAGGCTGCTGGAAACTATTGACATTTCCACTGTGCCTGTGATATTTGATGTTCAAGGCTGAGCTATGAGGCACAACAAAACTTGATCTAAAACACTGCTTTGTGGTTTTAAGTCTTTCCAGTCAATAACATGTGCCTGTCTCTGACTCTTCCCATGCCCCTGACTGCTACCAGTCACCAGAGCACTGAGGATATTGAAGCAGCTGTTCCCAGCTGCCCCAGGCTGTGGTTAAACTCTGCCACCATGGAGTCCACTTTGGATGTTGTCCTCCTGTGCATGCCCTACACTTTGAGCACACATTGGTTTATTGCTAATCATTACTTAGAATCATGGAACTGTCAAGAGTTGGAAGGGACCTTAAAGACCATCTAGTTCCAACCCCCCTGCCTGCCAGGGACACCTCCCACTAGATCAGGTTGCCCACAGCCCCATCCAGTCTGGCCTTAAAAGCTTCCAGGGATGGAGCTTCCACAGCCTCTCTGGGCAACCTGTGCCAGTGTCTCCCCACCCTCACACTGAAGAACTTCCTCCTAATATCCAATCTAAATCTCCCCTCCTCTAGCTTACACCCATTGCCCCTGCTCCTATCACTACCTGACCTCCTAAAAAGTCCCTCCCCAGCCTTCTTGTAGTCCCCTTCAGATCCTGGAAGGCCACAGGAAGGTCTCCTCAGAGCCTTCTCTTCTCCAGCCTGAACAACCCCAGCTCTCAGTCTGCCCTCATAGCAAAGGCTCCAGTCACAGCTTTTGAGGAATTGTGCAGTAATGAAGCTTCCATCAGACACCTTTTAGCCTTTCAAGCAGCTGCTTCCCCTTTTACAGCACAGGAGGTGATGCTCAGCCACCTCTTGGGGTTGTTTTGGCTGGAATTTGCTCATCCCATAGCTGTTTCAAGCAAGGATCTGTTCCTTTCTAGCCTGACCAGACCATAGCTTGCATCAGGGGTGGGAGGACTCCAGAGGAGCTTCAGCTCTTCAAATTTCTTGGAGATTTTGATCTTTCAACAGACTGAACTGTTCTTGTGAGTGAAGAAAGCTGCCAGGTGCCTAAAAGAATTGGCTTTGAAAATATTTAGTTCTGATATAAGTAACATTTCTATTGGCTTGGAGGAAAGCTTTCCTAAGCAGAGAGGGGGCAGCTCTGCTTTATCAACTTAATTCCTCATCTCTCATTTAACTGAATTCAGTGTTCATCTGATGTTCATGGAGTTAGGAAGAATATCTCCTTAACAACAGCCCATTCAGTGCTAGCAGCAGCTCCACACACACTGTGGGAAGCATTCCAGGACTCTGAAAAACCTTTGTCTGAGGATTTCACAGTCTGATAAACCCCACTGGAAACTAACCTTTAACAGCCTCTCACTAGGTTTCTGCAACTTTGGAGCTCCCATTTTCATTTGAACTGCCTCAGAACAGGAGAGGCCAAACAGGGCTCCCAGCCTTTCTCTCTCTGCTCTGGGGTGAACTCTGCCCAGAAGTGGAGTGGCAGCAGGGCACAGCTGGAGCTCAGCAGTTCTCCAGGCAGTGGAAATTGTTTTCTTCAGGCAGGTCACAGTCATTCCCCTCCAATGCAGAGGGTTAACACACTGCCACTCAGCCCTGAGCTTTCAGAAGCCCTTCACCTAAAGCAGAGCTGCCCCCAAAGTGTCACAGCCACAGGGCACAACTCAGCTACCTTAGAATCTCCAGATCTGGATGTGCTTCAGAACTGGATAATCCCCCAGACTGGGGAGGTGTCAGTGGGATTAGGTGTGAGAAGCCAGTAAGATGATGTTGGATGGGAAGTTCAAGACATTTTAAACCAGATTTGTTGCCATATCAGAGTCTCTGGAAAGACAAGAGTCAGGGAGTGCTAGTTAACTCTTCTGGGGGTTGCCCTGTGCAGAGAGACAGGAGCTGGACTCCATGATCCTCATGTGGCCCTTCCAGCTCAGGACATTCTGTGATCAATTCATTCTATCAATTACTATGGATCTTCACTTCCCAGAGGGTTGTCCAGACCGTTCTCCTTTTCCTGTCACCTGCCACAGCCACAAACTCTGCCTGTTCTCAGCAGATCAGAAGCAGAGCGTGTGAGACCTTGCCCTGGCTGTGCCACTGGGGTTGAACCCTCAGACTCAGGAAGACTTTTCCTGGCTTTCACAGCTGCAAAGACAGCTGAAAATGAAATCATTTCTGCCTGCATATGTGGAGCTGAGTAAAGCTGCAGGTCTTGGACCCATGGAATTCCAAGAGTACCAGAGAAAGCTCCCAAGAGGGATAGGAAATTCCCTTGTATCAACACAACCTCTGGCCCAGCCCCAGGTGAAGACCAGGCCACAGGTCTGCTCAGCTTAACTAGTCTGAAGCATTGACTCAGCCTGGGTTTAATAAATACTGAGCTGTCTTAAGAGCAGAGGCATTTTTTCAAGTGCAAAAGCAATGCTGTTTTCTCAGGGGAGACCTTATCTCTCTCTCCAACTCCCTGAGAGGAGTCTGGAGCCAGGTGGGGTTGGGCTCTTCTCCCAAGGAAAAAGTGAGAGGACAAGAGGAAACAGACTCAAATTGTGCCAGAAGAGGCTTAGGTTGGACATGAGGAACAATTTCTTCCCCAAAAGGGTTGTCAAGGCCTGGCCCAGGCTGCCCAGGGCAGTGGTGGAGTCACCATCCCTGGAAGAGTTCCAAAGCCCTGGAGATGTGGTGCTGAGGGCCATGGGTTAGTGGTGACCTGGCAGTGCTGGTTAAGGGTTGGACTCTGTGGTCTCAGGTCTTTTCCAACCTTACTGATTCTGTGATGCTATATCCACAATGGTGTGCTGAAAGGGCAACAGAGAGAGCAAACTGTGCTGAATCCCACACCCACATGCAGGCCAGGAGGGCAGGGACAGGTAGGTCTCCAGCTGTACAGTGTTCACAGGGGTGTCTTCAAGAATCTGAGCAGGAAAGCTCTGCTGCTCATCTGCCTCCTCTTCACTTCTAGCAGCCCAGGATATGATTGAAGTGGCCCTGAAATGACAAAATTTCATGTCACCAAAAAATCTCATCAAAATCTGAAGTCTTCACAAAATACAGCATGGTTGGGGTTGGAAGGGAGCTCTGGGGATCATCCAGTCCAACCCCCTGCTCCAGGAGGGGCACCCACAGCAGCTTCCCCAGGGTCATCTCCAGCTGGGCTTGGAATCTCTCCCCACATGGAGACTCCACAGCCTCTCTGGGCAGCCTGGACCAGGGCTCTGGTTTCTATATTCCTAAAGTCAGCTCTGAACCTGGCTGCCATTTTACTTTAAAGAGAAGCAGAAATAAGTTAACACAGGAAAGCACAGAATCATGAACTCATTTTGGTTGGGAAAGACCTCCGAGATCATCATGCCCACCCCTGACTCACCATGCCAGGTCACCACTGAGCCATGGCCCTCAGCACCACAATGACACATCTCTGAAACCCCTCCAGGGATGGTGACTCCACCACTGCCCTGGGCAGCCTCTGCCAGGGCTTGACAACCCCTTCCAGGAAGAAATTGTTCCTCATCTCCAACCTAAACCTCCTCTGGCACAACTGGAGGCTTTTTCCTCTTGTCCTATCACTTATTCCTTGGGAGAAGAGACCAAGTCCACCCTGGCTCCAGCCTCCTCTCAGGGAGCTGCAGGGAGTGAGAAGGTCTCCCCTGAGCCTCCTCTTCTCCAGGCTAACCAACCCCACTTCCCTCAGCTGCTCCTCACAACACTTGTGCTCTAGACCCTTCCCCACCTTCCTTGCCCTCCTCTGGACACACTCCAGCACCTCAGTGTCCTTCTGGGAGTGAGGAGCCCAAAACTGACCCCAGGATTGGAGGTGCTAAATGTCTTTTCAGTCACAGCTCCTGACTTGCATCAGTCTCACAGCTTTTAAAGGAAGCTTAGCCACTAATTCCATCAAGAAACTTCCTAATCTCTGGTTAGACAATCTGCACCAAAACCTGGAGGTTTTACAGAGTTTACTCTGCACACCAAGAGAGCCTATCTGAATCAGCTCAAAGTCAGCATTCCTCAGCTGTCCAAGCTGTGCAGAAAAGTTGAGCTGTCTGTGCTGAGCTCTGATTGCTCCTGGTTCATTACCTAGCTCATTTAAAACTCCCTCTGGTCTGTCTGGGGGGCAATATTTTTAGGCTGTGTCTACTTGGAAAGGAAGTATCCAGTTAGAGGAACAAAAGAGGAGAGAGATTCCTGAGTATTTTGTTATGATCCAGTAAATCAAGGATGATCTAAACACTGGGCAGAGAAAGGTGTGAGTTAGTGCTTGCTTCAGTCACTTCCTAAACTCTGCTTTTTAAGAGTGAGCTTGAAAAATGGGCTCAGAGTCTCCATATTTTGCAGCTGCTGCTGGGAACATATCAGTTTGTGCTCTGCTGGCACAGCTCTGAGATGTTAAATCAATCTGCTGCCTTTTATTTACATGCTTCATTCCTGAGAAATGTAATTGCTGGCTTTATTAAGTTCCTGGTTTATGGCTCTAATACCTCAGAACAAGTCTCTCTTTCCTGTCACAGAACAAAGGTGAATACACTTACAGACTCTCCAGCAATACATCTTGGGCAAGGCTGAGCAGCACCTCTGCTTCCATGGGTTTCAGACACCTAATGGACAAAACCATACATGATGCCATCAGCAACCCCAAAGAAGGGCAGTTATTTGCAATTCCAGCATAGAATGTGTGTTAGAAGGCAGCTGTTGTGGCCAGGGTAAACATACCATGGAGTTCTGCTTTGTCTTTGTAGGCCAAGGAGCAGAGGCAGTGCAGATCTTCTCTTTGGAGTCCAGCTCCATGGCACAATCCACAAGGTGAGCACCAGTCTCCTTTGGAAAGGCTTCCAGTGGCTTGCATGCTCGTTTCTGAAAGAATGGAAAGCAGTTTAACTGCCATCAGAAGGCACAGGGCACTGAGGAGAAGTTTCCAGGAGTTTATTGCTTGTGACAGATAAAGGTCTCCTGTTCACTTGGAATGAGTGAGGCAGCCCAGTGCTCAGGGGGCCAAGAGCATCCTGGCTTGGATCAGCACTAGGGTGGCAGCAGGGCTAGGGCAGGGATTGGCCTCCTGGGCTGGGCACTGGGGAGGCCACAGCTCCAATCCTGGGGTCAGTTTTGGGCTCCTCACTCCAGGAAGGACATGGAGGTACTGGAGTGTGGCCAGAGAAGGGCAGTGAAGCTGGGGAAGGGTCTAGAGCACAAGTGCTGTGAGGAGCAGCTGAGGGAACTGGGCTTGGTTAGCCTGGAGAAGAGGAGGCTCAGGGGAGACCTTCTGGCTCTCTGCAGCTCCCTGAGAGGAGGCTGGAGCCAGGTGGGAGTTGGTCTCTTCTCCCAAGGAATAAGTGATAGGACAAGAGGAAACAGCCTCAAGTTGAGCCAGGGGAGGTTTTGGTTGGATATTAGGAACAATTTCTTCCTGGAAAGGGTTGTCAAAGCCTGGCCCAGGCTGCCCAGGGCAGTGGTGGAGTCACCATCCCTGGAGGGGTTTAAGGGACCTGTAGCTGTGGTGCTGAGGGCCATGGTTTGGTGGTGCCCTGGCAGTGTTAGTCTCACCATGGGACTTGATGATCTCAGAGGTCTTTTCCAACCCTGATGATTAACAGTAAGTTGGTAAAATGTGGACTGCTAGACAGTAGGCCAGAACCCCAACTGTTGTGTTTAACACAGCATCTCACACTGCAGGAGCAGGGAACTCTGCAGAGCTCACTAAGCATCTCTGTGCCTCAGTTCCATAAATGGGGATGAAATGCCCCTGGGAAAAGAGCATCCTTCACTCTGCATTAGAGTGGAACTTTGGATGGTGTTCATCAAAGGAGCAGACGAGGGGAAGTTGTGTGAAATGATTAATTACATCAAGGAAACAGAAGGCAAACCCTGAAGCCAAGTCAGACAGCTATGAAGACATATTTGGTAATGATTTTTGCATCTTCCTCTGAATGCTGTCACCTTTCACAGCTTCCCATTGCTATAAAACCAATGAACTTCAGATTCTTGAAGCTCTAACCTGACCTAGCACTGAATGACACCTGGATGTCCTGCAGAGCACAGAGAAAGGGCTGCCCTAAGCAGGGAAGTCTTCCTCACAGTGCCCAGGGACCCCACACAAGGTCAGTGGTCCCAGAAATGCTGCTTCACTCCTCTGAGGGAACCAGGCTGGGAACTGGTAAGGGTAAGATGCAAGTCTGTGGGAGACAGCAACTAGAACCTTCAAGAAACCCAGAATCCCAGCATGGTTGGGGTTGGAAGGGAGCTCTGGGGATCATCCAGTCCAACCCCCTGCTCCAGCAGGGTCACCCACAGCAGCTTGCCCAGGGTCACCTCTAGCTGCCTTGGGAATCTCTCCCCAGAAGGAGACTCCACAGCCTCTCCACATGCTTCTGAAATGCTTTTTCTGATGCCTCTCTGAACAAACTTTGTTTAAGGAATAAGAAGGCTGGATCCCTTCCAGAAGGATGTGATTTCACAGGCAGGAGAGATGTTGCCCCAGAACTACCAGACTCTTGAAACACAGCAAGGAAACTTAAAATCTGAATATGTGATGCAAAAATGAAATGGATCAATGCAACAGGAACCTCAGTGGGAAAGAGTTGAAAGGGGAATGCTATCAAGGCATACAGGGTATCTGGATGGGAAGTTGTACTGAGGAAGTGAATAATAGAATAACAAAACTGTCTGAGGAGGTCCTCTGGAGGTAGACCCCCTTCCACTGGGAAAACATTCTCATCTCTTTGTTGCTGAAGAACTTGTCCTTTATTCAAAGGTACAGCAGAGTGGTAGAGCAGCAGAACTAGCAAGATGTGTGAGATGAAGGAGAAAAAAAGGGGAAAAAAATGACTTGCTGTTGCACATCAGAAGAAATGTGGCTTATTAAACATGAATTGAAGGTATTGTATGCAGGGGGTGGTTAAGATACTTAGCATCAGTGACAGAAATTCAGCATCAAGAGGAGAGTGCTGATAAGACTTAGTGATGCCAAGAGAGTCTGTGGAAGTTTCTAGCAGGGATTGGCTTCAGGGAAGACTTGGCTCCCTGGAATTCCCTTCCTCAGGAAAGAAACAATCAATAGAGGAACCCTGCCTGTACACAGAGCACACAGTGCAGGATTCAAAGGGCCTGTGATTAACAAGGATCAGCAACCTCACTGTTCAAAAGGCAAGCAAGGATTTCATCAAAACAGCTCCATTTGTGAGGGAATGGTCATGCTACATCCAGCCTGGAAACATAGCTTAAGATAAGCAACAGCAAATCCCATTGTCCTGGGGTGAGCTAGAGCAGAGCTGATCCTGCTGAGTGATTTGACTGCTCAGAGGCTCAGGCTCTTCTCAGGGCTGCACTTGCTGCAGCTCCCAGCATCTTTTCCCAGGCAGTGCCTGCTGCTAGCAGGGACAACACTCCATGGGGAGAGTTCCTGCCAAGGCTTGGGCTGCAGAAAGCCTCTGCCTTAGCCTTGCTCCTCTGCAGAGCAAGGGCACTGCTCCAGCTTCTGCCCCACCTTGGGCTGCAGCTGGCAGGGAGGAGGGGACAGGAGAGGCGACCCCAAACTGACCAACAAGGGATTCCATCCCATGGCTGTCCTGTTCAGGAGAAAGCTGAGGGATGGTCTAGGGAATCCTGCTGTGGCAGGGGGGGTGGACTAGGTGATCTTTCAAGGTCCCTTCCAACTCCTAACATTCTGTGATTCTATGATCACCAGGGAGGCTGCACTGGATGATCTGCAGAGCTCGCGTTCAGCTCCCACCATGCTGAGACTTGAGACAAAAAGTTGCGGGGAGAGGGGAGAAAAAAAAAAGAGGAGGAAAAAGCTTGTTTAATGAAATTTCAGTTCAAACGGTGCCGATGTGTCTGTAGATTCTGTCTCCAGACAGACCGAACGCTCGATGGCACTCTCCAAGGCCCAGCTCCGACCAGCGGTACCGGTTCCGTACACAGCTCCCGCTAACTCCGGCCTGGGCGGGGGGTGGGGNGCGACCGACCACCAGCCGCAGCAGAGCCCTTCAGAGCCTGAGACCACCGAGCAGCCTGAAAGCTCCTCAGAACTCCGGGGCCACCGACGAACAGCTGCCTCAGATCCTCAGAGTCGNGGTCACCAAGCCGCCTCACAAGCCCGACCAACAGCAGCTTCAAAGTCTCCGGGACTACCAAGCCACTTCACGGGCCCCCCCACCCCCAAGTCCCGAGTCCCGGATCAACGGCTGCCTCAGATCCCCGGGGCCACCGGCCGCCACGTTAAAACCAACCCCCTAAGGGCCAGCGGCCTCCGCGCCAGGAGAAGGGCTGACGGGGCGGGCCCTGGCGAGCCCGGTAAGGCCGCGCAGGCTGCATACCGGTAGCCACCACGGCCAGGCCAGGCCGATCAAACCACCCACTGTTTCCCGCCGCCGCCGCGGAACTTACGCGCTCCGGTTCGTCCTGCTCGTAAGCGCTCAGCGCCCCCCGCCGCCCCCGCGCAGGGAGCGCGGCCATGGCGGCCAGGCCGGTTCCTCCTCCCGAGGTACCGGAGCCAGCCCCGCGGCCAGGCCGGGCCCTGCTGCCCGGCGGGGCGGAGCTGAGGCCGGAGGCCACCCCTCACTCCTACTGTAGGTGACTGGGAGCCTTCCAGCCTGCGGCGCGGGATGGTCAACGAGACCGGGCTTCAGGAAGCTGCTCCGCGTTCATTGTGCAGGCGATGAAAAGGCAGCGAGAGGTCCCAAGGAGCCGGTTTGCGCCCTCAGCATCCGCGTGTCTGAGGGGACCTTTGCTGCCAGGGAGGGGAGGAACCATCTGCCGTCATCTGAGTGTGTGAGGGTGATGGTGATAGTCTGCTTCACCCTCTATCTCCTGCCAAAAGGGGGAAAACAAAATGCAGGAGAGGAGATGGGACTGAGCAGAGTTGGACAGCGCTTGTTGCTCACCGGTGCCGCCTGTCACAGATAAAATCAGACTCCTTCGTTTTACTTTTGCTGAGTCTCAAGCAAACTACATATTCTGCTGATAGCCTCAGGAGGCTGTAACTTAACAACTTGTCTTTGGCACTCTCCTAAACCGAGCTGTTTCGCAGGAGAGAATGTGTATTGTCACTCTGCCCCTGGTGTCCGTTCCTTCCAGAGCTTATTCTCCACTGGGGATCCGCTTGTACTCACAGCGTGTGCTCCGTCACATTCTTTCAGCCTGAGGACATATCAGACACGCAAAAAATTAATCCAAAGATTCTCTTTTTGTTTGTTTGTTTTTAATTTAGCATTTGACAAGCCTGACAGAAAAATAACCCTAAGTCTGGGTAATCCACTTTGTGGAACATCTGAAGCTTATTTCAGTCATTTCAGAGTTGGAACTGAAGCCAAATCCATTCAGATCAAATCAGATTTATTTCACTATTTCAAAGTCCAACTTCCACTTCCAGCCCTGGAGCCTACTGATGTGTGCTGCCAGCGTTGAGGATGGGATCTCCATTTGGATTCACGTGGTTAGGACACTAGGATGCACTCAAAAAGCCCTGTGCCTGGTGACACATCCATCTAAATGTGCCAGCATCTGGCAGGGGATCCCCTTCTGCAGGTGTAAGCTTGGCAAATGGCAGTTGCATGAGAAAAGTCTCACTTGATACAGAAACTGCAGGGTCAGTGGTATCTGTGTGAAGAGAATCAGTTCTCTCCCTCCATGGATGAGTTTCTGAACTCAGCAGCTTAGCTTCGGAAAGAGCATGATAAAGACATGCTGGTGTTTACAGGAGTGCACCTCTGAATGCCATGTCTTATGGTATCAATTAGGGATGCACCTTGTCTTCTGCAGGTGAGACCTGGCCAAACCCCAACTCTCCAGCAAAGGAATGGAGATTCCCTTTGGGTTTCATTTCCTTTTGTTTGGAGTACTCCAAGGATGGAGCCCCCACAG
Organism: Galbula dea; assembly: GCA_013399015.1. Lineage (NCBI taxonomy): Eukaryota > Metazoa > Chordata > Aves > Piciformes > Galbulidae > Galbula > Galbula dea. The sequence continues at coordinate 29,476 of VWZX01006302.1, forward strand.
CCTTTCTGAGCAGCATGCTCCAGAGTTTAAAACCCCCTATTTTCTTGTCTTCATCTTTACCCTTAGTAAAGAGGTTTAGCAGTCACAAACCTGTCACACCTTCCACCCTGTTTCTTCTCCCACCCTGCTGAGTGTGGGATCTCTGCAATTCCAGACATGGTTATTCTTTGTTGCATCCTTGTGTTGCAGCTGACTGATAGCTTTAGGTCTTCAGCTGGGATCTTAATTTTACTGTTTTCCTAGATGAAAATGTCAGTATTTCCCTGTTTGCTGTGTTTGATTCCCTGTTAAATCCTACCCTCCTCCCTCCCCCAATTTTTATTCTGTGTATACAACTCTTACTGACATTTAATCAAGAAAACTAGTGACCTGTCATAGCCTTTTCCCACTCCTGTTATGCTAAGACCTGACATGTCTTGTAGTGAATTCCTATCTTGTTTCAGAATATTTGCTCTTTGTTTTGCAGCCTTCATACTACACAAACCCTTCACCTCCAGACCTATACATTCCTCCAGACCAAAGCAGTTTTCATTTTGTCCTGTGGCATGCATCCAAAGAGTCAAAATATAATGTGGCATCATGTTGGCTTATCCCTTAAGGGATAAAAAGACACAATAAAGACTCCTTGTCCTGGTTTGAGCTAGAGCAGAGCTGATCCTGCTGAGTGATTTGACTGCTCAGAGGCTCAGGCTCTTCTCAGGGCTGCACTTGCTGCAGCTCCCAGCATCTTCTCCCAGGCAGTGCCTGCTGCTAGCAGGGATAACACTCCATGGGGAGAGTTCCTGCCAAGCCTTGGGCTGCACAAAGCCTCTGCCTAGCCTTGCTCCTCTGCACAACAAGGGCACTGCTCCAGCTTCTGCCCCACCTTGGGCTGCAGCTGCAGGGAGGAAGGGACAGGAGAGGTGACCCCAAACTGACCAACAAGGGATTCCATTCCATGGAGGTCATCTTCAGGCTAAAGCTGAGGGAGCACCAGGGTCAAGGCTCCTCTCCCTTGGGCAGTGTCTGAGGAGGACTGGACTGAAACCAGTTCCAGAATCCAGCTCCTGAATCCAGTTCCCACCTGACACTGAGTCCAGTCTGGGACTTGCCCAGTGCTGCCCCAGCATCAGTGGTGACAGTGACATCCTTGCCCCCAGGGCTTGGTTCCAGCTTGGTTTGTATCTCTTTGGATCTAGTTCATGTTATTGTTCTTTTTCCCATCCAAGCTGTTTCAGTTTTCTTTCCCAGCCCAGCAGCCTCTCTCCCTTCTTCCGTTTCTCTTCCCTTTGGGATGGCAGAGAGGTTCACAGACAGCACCTGGCATTCACATGGTGCCCAGCCCAGCCCTGAGCTGTGCCACTCTCATAAACCAGCAGGACTGGTTACACACATGCTGAATTTTGTCTTTGCTTCAGTAAGAGCAGGTTGTCACCCTTGGATATCTCTTGCTGCATGGCAAACAATTCTGCCTTGATTTACAATGATTTTTTGAGGAGGGAGAGAACCTTATGTGTTCATATATCCCCAGGGGTCACAGTCAAGGCCCCTAGGGAAAAAAAACAATACTCAAAATAATTTTATCAAGAAAAGTAATCTGCTGTAATATACATTTTAGTTTGAGTTTGAATTCAACCATTTCCTTTAAGATGTTTTTCTAGGATCAGTCTTAGTTTGTACAGTCCAGTAAATCTCACCAGGGCAGGACCAAGAAGCTGTTTTTGCAAGAATCACCAGAAACAGTTTATTCTTCTTCACTTTGTATAAATGTGACCCCAAATTAGTGCCCAATTAGAAGTCTTTCGTAGCAAAGGACAGACTACATTCCCCAAAGTATATCTGAGGATGTAGCAGAATAAAGGATATAACTGGATAAACCAAGAAAAGGTGTTTCTTAGCTGTATTCTTAAGGTGTTAGTTTTTACTTTACACTGTAAAACAAACCAATTTCTGTATCAAAACAATTCTATATATCCTGAGTATTTCCAGCTACTCTAATTTCTTCACACTGGAATTACTTAGTCTCTCTACTCATCTCTTTGTCTAAGCTCAGCTCAGGAAAACACTGTTAAGTACCAGCAACTTTTCTGCCACACATAAAGTCTTGGATTCAGGGACTGTCTAGGATGAGAAATATGTTAGAACACATCAATATTTGATGGGGAATTCCCAGCTTGAATGTAACAGAATAAAACCTGTGTCTGTAAGGAATTCATCTTCCAGAACTTCAGCAGGGCACTACAGCATGTAGCCAACACAAAAGCCTTTTGTAAAGTGACTTCTCCAGGCAGGGTGGGGAACCTGTGCCCATGCCATGGTGATGTGCTCTGTGTCCCCTCAGGTTTGCTTTCATCCCAGCTTGGGGATTGCCTCTGTAATCAAGTTCTTTGCAACTGGAGGTGAGCAGTAGATCAGCTGGGTGCCATGGGAGGCTTGCCAGGTTCATTTGGCCTGCTGCCTGTTGTTCAATCTGGAGGAACTGAAGGCTTGGGTTTCCCTGGGATCCAGCTGCCAAATGCTCCATATGGGATGCCCAGAAATATAGCCTAACAGTGAGGGAGATTTAGTTCTCCTGTGTCTCAGTGGGCCTATCCATTTTTAACAGCAATCCTGGTTTTTACCTTCCAAATGAACCTTGAAAAGGTCTTGTGAACCTTATTAAGGAATGAGGGTTTAAATTATGTGCTATAGCTGTGGTTGAAAGAATCTACAGACATTTATTTCCAGAATCATAGAGTGGTTTGGGTTGGAAGGGACCTTTCAAGGTCATCTACTCCAACCCCCCTGCAGTCAGCAGGGACATCTGCAACTAGAGCAGGTTACTCAGAGCCCCAAACAACCTGAGCTGGGATGGTTCCAGGGATGGGACATCTCCCACCTCTCTGGGCAACCTGGGCCAGGCTCTCATCACCCTCAGGGGAAAACATGTCTTCCTTCTCTCTAGTCTAAATATCCTCTTTTAGTTTCAAGCCATCAGCCCTTGTCCTGTCCCAACAGCTCCTGCTAAAATGTCTATCTCCATCTTTTTTCTAGGCCTTTTAAGTACTGAAAGGCTGTAGACCTTAGTTTGGAAATCATGTCATGAGCAGTGACATTTTATGAATAGCACAGTTATGTCCACTACTTAAGCTTTTTCAATTTTACTTAAAAATATACTTAAGATGTGCAAAACAGGGCAGTTTTCCTTGTTAACAAAGTTCAAGGTTTTGCTTTCAGCTGGTATTACCAGGAATAGATTATGGCTGTGGAGAGCCTTTAACATCTGCAGGATGAGGGTAAGGTTAAAGCATAAAGAGAAGGGTAAAGGATAAGGATACACCAGCCTCATTAACAAAACACCTTCATTATGGTATACAGGTGTATTAACTTTTAATTTATGTTCATGAACTACATTTGTGTCCAGAGAAGGAAGGCGGGGAAGGGTCTAGAGCACAAGTGCTGTGAGGAGCAGCTGAGGGAACTGGGCTTGCTTAGCCTGGAGGAGGCTCAGGGGAGACCTTCTCACTCTCTGCAACTCCCTGAGAGGAGGCTGGAGCCAGGTGGGGGTTCATCTCTTCTCACAGGTAACAAATGACAGGTCAAGAGGAAATGGGCTCAGGTTGCACCAGAGGAGGGTTTAGGTCAGACATTAGGAACAATTTCTTCACTGAAAGACTGGTTAGGCATTGGAAGAGGCTGCCCAGGACAGTGGTGGACTCACCATTCTTGGAAGGGTTTAAAAGCCTTGTAAATGTGATGTTGAGGGCCATGGTTTAGTGGTGGCTTGGCAATGTTGGGTTGGGCATGATGATCTTAGAGGTCTTTCCCAACCTTACCGATTCCATGCCTCTATGTGGGACTGAAGTCTGGGAAGGAGGCTGGGAGGTGGCACCCACAAGCCACAACCCACAAAACACCCTCCTCTGAGAGCGCAGAATATCAGCTGGATGGTATACAACCGAGCAGCGACCCCCCGGTACCCTTTCCGCTGCCTGACCGGCTGCTTTCCAGGCGGCGGCACTAGGCCCCTGGCCGACCCAAGATGGCTGCCACGCCCGCCACTCTTGCCCCGCCCTGCGCCTGCGCGGGCACCGGGGCGCCTGCGCGGGATGCGCGGGAACGGCGGCGCAGGCGCGTCCCCGCCCCACGTGACCCGGCGCCTCTTTCCACTCCCTCCTCCCCCCCTCCCTCCTCCCCC